>JAGDQP010000522.1:115581-127069 GCA_022664845.1 Lepisma saccharinum | reverse complement strand
GCTATATTCAATCAACTACTGGATGATGCCTCTCTCCGAAAGAAGGAGTTGGTCTACATTGATTTAAACATATAGATTCTACTTCTTGCGAATAATCTAATTCCTCAAGTGAATCGACGCGGCAGTTATTAGAATTCTTAATTAAATAAGCTAGAAAGTTTACACTATTATTCATATAAATTGAGATATCCATCCATTTTTCATCAAATTATTTATTAATTGATACATCTATTGATCTTTAATACATTGGGATGTTTCTCTTTTCAAGGACAGCCTAAGTTTTCCAAATTATTTTAATTTTTTTATTCTAAGATCTTGAAAGAAAATAATTTATGTTTGCTCTAAACATTACTCAGGAATAATAAATATTTCAAGAGATGTATTTCAAGAGACAAAATATATGTTTCAATAGAAAATCTCGTATGATTAACACAAATGAATGATAACTCATGAGTAACAAGTAAATGAAGGTATAAAGATAAATATAATACCGCATAAGTGGTAATGATGTGAAAAAAGTATTTTATTGTCTGTTTTCCCCTTTTAATTTGAGCCTTCATACAAGAGTTAGATTCGCTGGAAGTTCAGAGGATTGTCCCTGGTGCGTCAGATTTCACCCCCAGTCGTTTGTAAAATAATATATATATATATATATATATATATATATATATATATATATATATATATATATATATAGTTTAATAGATAGGAATCCTTTATTTCAAACTCTAGCTGATTGCTGTAGTGATCCATAAGTTTTTAATGTTACGTTAAGCTTAAAATAAGTATGTTGTACTTTTTATAATATAATTTATCACCCACGATCCCCTAGGATAACTGAGAAATTTACGATGCTGAGCGGGACGACACTTGGTTTGTTTATCACATCCGATCTGAAGTGTTACACCAGTTCAGATCGGATGCAAACAAGCATGTAAAGAAGGCGGGTAGTTTTTTATCAGACATTTAAGCTAAAATGATCATAGGACTATATTCTTGTACCTTCTGCACATAGATGTATCTATTATATATCAAATAAATTGTTTGAAAACAAATGCGTCTGCAAATAATTATCAGATTAAAGTTCTTCATATAATATTCTCATTTCAACAGTATTAATTTAGTAATGGCAATTTTCTAAATTTTAAAAGAAATTCAGCGTCAACAATTGCCAGAAGTTTAGGAAAATCTTGTTAAATCAGCAACAATTATGCAATTTCGAGATCCTGAATTTAATTTCGTGGTCAAGATTTAAACTATAAACTATGTATATATAATTTTATTCCCAATGTTTTGAATCTATTTTCAATCACTCATATTTACAATATTTTGCACTGCCACTTGTAATATCTATTACACGTTGTTTCCGAATAGCATCCAGGCTAATAACAACATCTTTGTATTTCTGTCTAAACAGGTAGTACGTGAAAACCTACACGCAACAACTAATTTTAAGACTCTACTCGTTATTTAAAAAAATCGAAATACTGTTTCAAACATTGCCCTTCGCTTAGCAACAATAGAAAAAACACTAATATAACCATTTCCCTTGTCATTTAAGAACATATTGAAATAGCCGAGTATACTTACATTTTTGTCCTCGAACATCCAACGTAATATACATTTTAAGAATCAATTAATCATATACTTTTGTAACTGCATTTGTTATGTATGCACTTTATCCCTTTACAGGGTTATCTTAATATGAGCAATAAATTTCACAGACGATTTCTTGGCACAAATTGAAGGAAAAAGTTAATATAAGGAAGTGTCCGATTCCAATTTTTTGCCTCGCATCGGTTTACACATGATTTCTAGTACATACGCGTGTTAGTTTTCTCTCCTCCATGTCATTTTTCTTTGGCTACTGTATTAGATTGTGTTCTTTCTACTAACCAGTCGAACGTGACTCTGCATTAACTAATACCCTCCGTCCATCCTTTGCATGCTGTTACACTTTAATCATACACCTGATTCTTTTCCAGGCGGGCTTCAATGTAAGACTGCTGTGACATCACGGACGCCTGATAGCACTGACCACTCGACCGAGGACATTTTTTACTACACTGCATCTGATGAGATGCGTACTCACCACCATCTGACTGGATACTTCTAGTCTCTCTCACTGCTAATAAATAAGCCAAACACTCGTTGACTGTCTTTAAGTATCGCCCCTGTCTGATATGCAACCACGCATTATTTTTTAAAAATGTTCATAACATTAATTCTCGTTGAGATATCGATGTGCCGGCAATGAATTATTGTTACCTGTTGGCAACTCATCCCATTTGTGGTCCTTTGGATCCATCTTTACTTGCAAGACTTTCTGGGAATCCCCTACTTCCTTTGGGGAATCCCTTGCACCCTGCTTGTAGAATTTTCCAATATGCATTTTTGGATAGCCCGGGTGTGACTTCCTCTAATTTACTCTCAACCGCCTACTCTCCGATTTTTCGTCTTAACAATAATCCTCTCTGAAGTTCATTTTCCCACGCTTTCGGCAGGCTATAGCTCCGTAACACCTCGGAATTTCCCCCCTGTTGTCTGGGACTCTTTTCTTTATTTTTCACTGTACTATCACCTCCTGAAGTTCGTTGGTCCGTAATCTTACCACCCTGTATATATATATATATTCTTTGAGATATTTTACCCTTTTAAATCTGCACTGTAAACTTTAATTGCCGATATATAGATGACGTCATAACTCGTAAACCCGACGTGGAGTTATTTTTTTCTTTTTGAGGAATACAGAAGTGGTAGTACTACATACTGCAAGAGGTTTGATTTCACTGTTTTGAATATTCATGGTCAAGTCTAAGTAGATTGCACTATAGAACCTACTACACAAAGAGTAAATACCGGAAAGAGTAGTATCGGAATTTGGTCATTCAACAAATATGTTTCTTTTTTGTCGTGTATGATGAGTGTGTGTGTTTTTTTTTTCGGGTAAGGAATACTTAATGGGATCTTCTTTAAGTCCCAATATTCACGGAATTGTGACAAATTACTTTGCGAGAACTTATATTTTAATCCATCCTTTCTCATTTATGTAAAAATATTCATTGTATTTACCAGTGACAGGAGTCGAATTTGGTCTCCTAATGGGAAACCTTGTATTTCGATAAGAACGCAGGATCATAATCGGAATCTGACCCTTGCTTATATGAACCTTTTTCTTTGCCTTGGTGCCATGAATTTGTATGCGAAGTTTGTTCCGAATGTTCTGTATATTTTAAGGAATTTTATATATTGTTCTCTTTTTTCCTACAATAAAATGAATCTACTATAATTTTAAATTTCATGTTTCTAAAACTCTGCTCTTAATATATTCAAGAAAGTTTTCTTTTGTTTCAGATGAAACTCAATTTGAAAAGAGATCTCCCTGGATGGATAAAGGTATACGATTCATTATATTTCTAGCATAAAATTTAAAGAAAATCAAGGCATAAATATGTTTTTATAATGATTTAGCGCTGGACTGTGGCACTTCATGCCTTTTTTTACCAAACGTCTGAAGAAAGACAGACACCTCTCGCAACTACCCTAGCGGTCTGTCGTTATGCTGCTAAAAAGATAAATAGTTACTTTTTTAAACAGAATTCTTCGTATATAAAGAATTATCCAAGGGCATTACATTTCGTCTGTTAAATGATTATAAGGCTTATTTCAGTGCGTGAGATGAATAAAGTCGTTTAAGGGAAAGAAGAAAGTTATTATTATCTGCTATTGTCTAATCGGTACAGTTTAGCACAATAAATCTGGATGGAACAAATATTAGTCAACTGCAGTACATGCCAAAACATGTGCACGATGACATGCATGCATTATAAAAGCAAATTAGCTGTTAGACATATAATTTTGAACAGAGCTAAAGGAAGAATAAGGCTGCTTTTGTGACGAAAGCATAGATATTAGCAATTGGCGGATTGGTTAGCATTGTTTGTTTTTCTCAGCACGACACTATAATTTTCTTAATGTGTATTATTATATGAATACAATTACACCACATTTCAATGTTTCTTCACGAAATGTGCATGGTAAATTTTCTTATTTGTTTCAGGACTTTAAACCACTCCTCCCTCATGCAATAAACCTGTACCAATGTAGTTGTCTTTGCCCTTGTTTGACTTCCATGTCATAAGGCAAAATGTTCCACTAACCCGTATTACAAAAATTAATATCGCTGTAGTTTGCACCTCAAAATAAGCAAAGTTGCTAAAATATGTACTTTTATTTCAATTTAGAAAATTTTGACAAGCACCCATGGCTAAAGCAAGTATTATTACTTATCATTTCTTTATGGTATTGGTTCACTTAAAACTGAAGAAAACTAAGACATATTTCAATGTTAGTGAGTAACAGGGACTGGCCTGTTTTCCCTTTATTAGTAATTTTGCCCTTCCCATTGCCTCCCAAATTCGCGGAACAGGAGTGGCCACTACGGTTGAACACGGGACATTAAAATAAGAGAACTAAGTAATGTTAAAATTAGTTCATGATTTGTACTGTTATTCTTTTATTGTCTTTTCGGAGAGCCGAATTCATAATTAATGTGTTGCTTGCTTAAGGGTATCCTTAAATGATATCCCGCGTAAAATTGGATCATAATATCGAATGGTAGTGGGTTCAGTGGTTTTAAATTGCCTTTACACAAAACATACATACCTATTTTTCAAACCGCGCAGAATAAATTTACAATACAAACATTGTGTGTGGTTACCCATTTAAAAGCGGTTTTCTAATTATTTCTGTCTTTCAAATCTTTCTGTAGAAATCGCATATTTCCCAGGAGGATTCGATTCAGCGGAAGTCTATGGAAATGCTGAAGGTAATGTGCAAATATTTAGGAAAAAAATTCAGTACCTCAATAAAATAGTGATAAGCTTCAGTTTAGAATTCCAACAGTAGATCAAATTGTTTCCTAAAATAGATTCAGCTTAAATTAGACATTGTTTTACAATGTAGCCAAACAGTAAAATAAATAACTAAGTTCATGCTTTGTAAAAAAACTTATATAGGCAGACTTTAACTTATGTGTTACTTTTATATCAGAGAAACAGTAAAGGCCAATAATAGTTCTATGAAACTTCAATAATATATATACACGATGTTAAATTATATTATTATCTACATTGAACCAAGCGTTTGCATCAAGCATAGGATATCCTACTTGCATAATATGTTACGAGGTTATTTATTACGTGAGCTTGAGATAATATATTTACGTCTTTATGCCCTTACCTATATTGTTTTGATTGATGTGTTGTAATTACTCTGCAAATTTGAATTCAACATAAATGTACATGATATTAAGAGTTTTGTACGTACATTGATTTAATATCATTGTTTCATATTTTACAAACACCTCTACGAATTCAATTAGCTAAAATGCCATGTAGTAAAAACTATTACTACTATTACCACCACCACTGTTACTACTACTACTAATAATAAAATACTTGGAACATCATGGTTATTTAAATCAATAATTAATTCAAAGCAACCACGATAATCAAATTCGGGACTCATTAATAGTAGTAGTAGTGTTTTACGTAGAAGCAATCCCACGATTTTGATAAAATATTATACATGACATAGATAATAATCATATTAAAATGTTAATATAGATTTTACAGTATTATACTATAGTTTCTTTGTTTACATGTTTTAGCCTTATTTTCAATAGTACTGACAACAAAACATAGTTGCACGTCTTGCAATTAAGATCAAAAACGCTGAACTATGTGTATGGCTGATGAGGATCTTTGCTAGAAGGTCGAAACGTTACATGTATTTTTTTTACGAATAATATAGTCTTGTTCAGCAGTTCAGTGTTTTTTTTCAATAGTAATAATCAATTATTTGTAATGGATTAAAGTGTTGAGTTACTAATTATTCTACAGAATTATCTTTCATCATTTACTTGGAGTTTGTTGTATCTGTAATGGGTACTAAATATTTTAAAAACTTTTATTAAATTGTAAATACTGAGAGAAAGTAGCCCTCATGGTCCAAAAGATAATATAGAGGAAGAAATATTAAAACGGGGTATGCATCTGAGTTCGAACTCCACGATAGACAATCTTCACTTAGGTTCTTATTGGGTTTTCCTCAGTTATATCAGCTAAATGACGACATGGCAACTTAAGTAAGCCGTTGGATGCTAACTTTTCTTTCTCTCTCCGTTTTGGTGACCATCTAGGTTGACTAAACCTGTCCAATCAATGCAATATGTTAGGACTCTGATATAATTTACACAGGTATTTTAAGTTTGGTATGGTGACTGTAAATGCTTCAGGGAAATTAGAAACTGCGCGAACCTATGGTAATAAACTCTCCAATTTCATTTCTGTGCGAATTTATCCATGAAGATTCCATAATACAGTATGATTATGTCAATAGCTCTACAAATATTTGAAAACTTGAAAACCTGTACACAAAGACATGACATATATTCCAATACCAGCAATATCACAGTGTTTCCATGAACATGCAAAAGTAAGAAGACACATACACTAAGGTTGATCACTTCCAATGTGTTCCTAGTAAATTACTTTCCCTCGTCTATAATTTGAACTAGTGTTAATGGATCACATAATCTGTCAAATCATTTTACAATTTCGTTCTAAATAATTCATTCTGTTACTGATGTAAATCATAAAATATACTTTAGCTAATTCATTACGTTGAATTAGATTTCACTTTCTAGTTTACGTCCGACTTGTTGCGTAATGTAGGCTCTGGTCTATTTATCGTATCAGTCAATTTTATCTTAGGAACACTGTATTATAGCGATGCGGCAATATAGTGAAGCAGTAATATTGACTGATACATTCATATATAGGTACGTATCATATCAAAGGCTAACTTCCGCACAACCGCGTCAGTTCAGCCTTCTTAATTTGAAGAAGACAGAAGGTAAAGTTGAAAGAAATAGTCTAATAGTAAATTCTACTACTGAAGAGAGCGCTGTACTACAGAGTCACAAGTGCTCGGCGACCTTTAAGTGTATACAGAAGGTGTCCAATGTTGAACTAGAACCTATCTTACGAAAATCCACGGGACCACCATCTGTTGACTCCAATGCGATCACTATGTGTTTTGGTAAGAGCCCTGCATCGTAACTCTAATTGTTGAAGGCTACGACAAAGTACAGGAAGCGTAATCCTCTGCAAAGCCTCCTTTCAGGCTTTCCACGGGATACATATAGTGGTGACACGACGAGATTAAAGTGCTGTTTTCTGTAGACCAAACCGTAGAAATTCATAAGAATGGTGACTTCACCGGTATATAGTGAGAAGGAATAGCCTGAATGTCTGTGTCTTGCGCCATTTTGCATAAAGGTACGGGTAGAATTATACATATGGAATGATGCCTTAACCATATGCACATCATCTTGATTCCCTGCATTTTCATTAAAGCGTGCCAGGCCATCTGCATAAACTGGGCTCATAATATGTTGCTGAAAGAATAGATTTGATTTTAAAATTTTAGAATTCAAAATAACTGAGGAGTAGTTAAATTGAATTGATAGCAGTTTCCCGCAGCAATATGAATATCTTGGAGAAAGATGCTTTGCAATAGCAGATACAATTGGGGCGGGATTTCGTATCGCGTAAAGTGTAAATGATGACTCGAAATTTCCACAGTTTGATAAATGCACACACGTCTCATTTAGTGTGGACATATATTTCCACACTTCTCCGGACAAATAGATTTCCTAGAGGCGACTTCTGTTGGTCTTTAACTCACATCGATGGGCTGCACTTAGGTAGTGTCCAAGCCTTTAAAAACCTTCAAGAAGTTCAATTTCTCACGCAGATTAAGGTTCAAATTTGACTTTCACGTAGATTCTTGTGGTTATTAAAGGTGGCGGAATGACACCTATGAGACACAGGAGGCGCCACTGCAGTGCACGCTAGTTTCCTAGTACCATTCGTGGCTGACTGAAACGTTGGCAACTATTGGTTTTTATGCCGATTAATATATCATTTGGGGGAGAATACATTTTGGGTCTATTTCAATCTTGCTGTCTAGGAGAAATTTGATACTATAAGTATCTGCTTTACTAATCCATACGTTCATTTCGTAATTCCTCACGTACAATTTTAATGAACAACTCCGCTACAGTTAAATAATTGATTTCAAACTATATAATTGCATCGAGCAAATTATCTATCAGACAAAAGAATCGAAAGGGATCTGAAGATAAAGTAATCTGAATCTCTAATCTGTTGCACAGAAAGCTGGTGTAGTTTTAATATCGACTCGTCTGAATAACATTATGGTGAAAACAAAGAAAGACATCAACCTAACACGATATCTTTATCATATTTTTTTCTTGAAGTAAGATTATACTATTATTGTATTATTTTCTTGCTGTATAATATATAACTGTATAATTCTGGCCTGTTTGCCCTAATCCTGTTTCCTCTAACACTTTAGTTCCTGTTTTTATCAACATGTCAATCTTATCTTGGTTTTCAACCAAACATGATTTCCCGTTTGGCCTAATCCTGTTTCGCCGAATGTTTTCTACAAGGGATTTTCATAGATGAGGGATATTTTATAAATTTAATTATTTCAATATTGAAATTTAGAATAAAAAAATGAAAAATCTGTAACACATAGAGCAATTTTCCATTTGTTGTAGCAACGATGGTCACGCACATCCTTTCAGGAAAAGAAATGTTTCCATATACGGAAAAATATCACAATTCGTATTATAAAATATCAAAACATTATATAACATGAATCGCAGTGATTCAAGCGGTAGCGCATGTGACTGCGAATGAGGTATAAGATTCAATCCGTGGCCGTGATGCAGGAGACTTTTCTCACAGTGTTGTTACTTTTGAGGAAGTGGAGATAGCCTCCCCTCATATTCTCGAGAAAAGGCACGATGTGAAGTGTGTTGGTCAGTCTCACGCTGGGCCGTATTTACCTTCCAAGGTGCCGACGAATAAATATTAGGTACACGATGGTACACAATTTGATACGAGGCTGAGTGCACATTTGTGAACGCCAGGCATGAAAACACTGCGACAGAAATATGCATCGGACAGGCCAGGATTTGAACTTTATGCCTCATTCGCAGTCAGGCGCTATACCACTGTGACTCATATTATAATAACTTATAATTTATTACGGATAACTTATAATAGGTATTGTCTGATACATTTTCTCGTATGGAAACATTTATTGCCTGAAAGGTCGTGTGACTGTCTTTGGTAAAACAAATAGAACATGGCTGTATTTATTACAGATTTTTTTGTTTTCTGAGTCCATCTGCTAATATTGGATATCATTAGTATTTCAAGTTCAATAATAAATTGTAATACATTTTATCATATACAGGGTGTTTGAAAATGACACCAACAAACTTCGGGATGTGATTCTTCATATCAAACAAGATGAACGTATCAAGAATACATTTTAAAATCTGCATATTTTCGGAGGTGCAAGGTTCCGAAAGCGTGGGGAAAATAATGTTAGTGCTTCATGTTTCTAATACCACGAGTAGTAAGCCTGATGTGGCATGGTGCCGTCAAAGACTTTAGATCTGTACTATTCTAATTACATGTTACGAAATTTTCCAATAGTCGCGCAAGGAATTCCCCAACCGAATTAGGTGATTCCCAGAAATTCTCTGACGTAAAAATGAGTATTGCGCAAAGTTTTCATAAATAGAACTGCTTTCTTCAGGAAACAATAATTCGTTTGCGCGAAGTCGATATTTCAAGTAAATTTCGTACACCGAGCAATGTTCTAAAAATATGTGGTTGAATGACAAGCAGGAGTAATAATTCCATCGAATGTTTTATTTATTTGGTATCAAAGAGATTGAATATCATTGCGCTATTGGACGCGGTGAATGACGTATCTCATCATTATTCACAGGGGAAGTAGTTTACGTCCATGCCCATTTCAACCTACACGTACTTCGGAAATGCTACGGAATCCCTTACGTCTTTTAAGGAATCGTTTGCGCGACAATTGTTGTGGATTTTCAAATAGAGCAGGTTTGAAGTCTTTGACGATACACTGCCGCATCATTTCTGAAGTTCATATGTTATAAATATGAAACTCGCTTTCCCACCCTTTCGTCAACTTGTAGTTCCGAAACTATGCACATTTCGAAAAATTGTCAGTGAAATTTTTGTATTCTTTTGATGTGAACTATCACCTCTGGAAATTTGTCGGTGTAATTTCAAAACACGATATTTATCTATTACCAATCGCTTACAATTTGTCATTAAATACTTACCAGATGTGTATGGAGATGGACTATTTACAGACGAAGACAGATCTTCGTATCATAGGAGTAAGTTATATACTTTATTATTATTTTTTTCATTTTCACTTTCCAAAATATTCTAATAACTACTTTCTAAGGAAAATAAATTTTAAGTTAAACTATAAACATAGTCACTAACACATTAAACAATATCAACATCGCAACAATGATAATAAGAAAATGCATCAGGTGAAAGTTTATGGAGTCCATGAAAGACGTTCAGTAGATGCATATAATCCGTAGTAAGAAAAACATCTTTTGGTTTGGATATTGTAAACCCCAAGAAGAATTATGTTAGGCTCAATCAACAAAGCCTGATGAATGTCTTTGTGATACCAATGTCTTACGTTAGAAACGTTACAGATATATTAAAATACGTAACACTAAATATTTTACGAGTACTAGCGCAGGGCGCAAATCAACCCCCTTGACGCCATAAATAGTTCCTTAGTACTTTACGTACGATAGACTCAAGCAATAACTAAATACGGACTGAACTAAGAGGCACCGCAAACATGATTTCACAGTTTTAAACTCTTTTCTAATTCTTCTAGTTTACTTAGCGATTGAAGACCTTCTGTCAAACTTCCTGCTAATACGAAGGCCAGTATCACTATAGATCATAACTAATTTCAAATTCGGTGGTATCTGTAAGTGTCTTTCATAGTTTGACGAAGCCTGACATAACACTAGTCATCAGATTTACACATTTGACAAATATCGTTAACCAAGAAGCATGGATTTTTGTGTACTTCTTGAATCGATATGTTCTCAGGGAAACGAAGACATCTTGCAAGTTGATTCATAAGTAATTGTCCAAGATAGTAAACGGTTGTGAAACATGGTCGCCACTTTTAAGCATGTACAGTCTTTGGATTTAACATAAATTGTTCACTGTTGAATTCAGATATTACAGTTAACTTAATGCATTTTTCTTTTCTCAGACAGAAAATGGAAAAGCAAGGGATCGGAAAAGAAGAGGAATAAGGGTAATGAAAACAAGAAAAGGAATTACGATCCTTTAGATTTGTTTAGTACCCACACACTACATTGAAAGGTGATACAAGTCATGAAAGCAAAATATTAATTAACCCCTTCAAATGTAAAATAATAATATGTTAATTTTTATACTTCGGTGTTTAGGTAGGTAAAAGTATTTGATGAAAATCTAATTTCATTTAAGTTTATTAT
>JAGDQP010000522.1:90738-115181 GCA_022664845.1 Lepisma saccharinum | reverse complement strand
TATATAGCTCTTAGATATTATTCGTTGACTTTCTTGGTTTGTGGTTGCGAGTACTGAGTACTATGCTCACAGAAGAATTAGATAGTTTCTTTCTGAAAAGAGTTCTCCAGACTGTTTAGTACAAGTAAACCTATCGAGGTCTCAAACCGATTTTCCGGCCAAACTTGCTAAACGAGAAAGGGGGCATCAGGAAACCAACAGAAATATGATTAAAAGTCCTTTCGTAGGTAAAGACGGGCACAATGGCCAAAGTTTGATTCGTAAGAATAACTACTTATGAACCAAAGCAGAAGATATACTTAAAAAAAGTATTTGAAAATGGAAAACAAATAAACTTAAATGGATACCGGAACAAAACTGTATTTCATAAACTGCGTATGTGGTCATTAAATGCGTACGTAGCCATTTTCTAAAATTTAATTTAAAGTCTTTAGGTAACTTTAGTTCAGGCCGTATGGGCGATGATGGATGAATTGGTATAGAGAAGAAAGTGGCACAAAACGAGGAACCTCCGGGAAAACCAACTCACAAGGTGCTTTTTCACCACAAAGCTCACATGGCATGAAAAGGAACGTATCGTCGACTACATGGTCCAGAGGCGAGTGCTCCACAATTAACTACCGTAGCCTCAGGAAGGGGGACATGTAACATACATCTGGGAATAGATTGACCAAAACTACTTAGGTGAAGTCTGTTTTGCAATAGCTGTATTTTTGAAAGTGATAATGAAATGTGAAATTAGCATGAGTAATTAATTGAAAAGTATAGAAAGACTGATCTTCCTGAAGTAGAGCAAATAATACAGAACAAATCCACAGGTAATGAGTATTGGAGACTAGCTACCAAGTTCGTATTATTTGTGGATAATGTTTCCATTCTTGCACTGTTTCAAGGAAGACAGAATTTCCAGGATTTTCAATCAATTACGCGTAATAATATTAAATTTTCTGTAAACTGTCCTCACCAAAGTATTTATGGCAAAATTTTAGCTCAGGTTGATATGTTATATGACCCCTTTCCTACTTAAAAATTCAAAGTAGATTTAGGATGGTAGACAAAGATAGAGGTACAGCTCTCCATTAAAAATGCAAAACCAAGAAGGAGAGATTGGATCGATTCAATATTAGCAGAATGTCAGTCGTATACGCGAACAAATGTCTACGTTCCATGTTAAAAGATAGCACATAGACTGTTGTTTTTGCACATGTAGGGCTTGGGAAGTTAATCAATTGATTAGCACTACAGCTCCTTTGCGCATCAGAGGTCCCGGATATGCCATCTAAGAACAGCAATCTGAGACAGTGCAGAGACCTGTGCAGTGGTACACGAGTGTTTATCGAAATATACATCTTAGTCGAATGCGTCAGTCTTGCGAGCAAGTTTCCACCTTTGCTCGCTAAAGAACAGGGCCATATCGCGTGTACGGTTTATTCTTCCGTATCACTGGTGCACGTATTGGATGGTCTGTGTCCATAATGCAGCACATATGGACTTGATGGTTCCACGAAGCACTACTAAACGATATGCCGAATCGTAACGACTGCACTGTACCACGAGCCGCGAGGAAAAAACGGTTTGTGCTTATGGCTCCTGTGGATTGAACAACGACATCTCGAACAATGGCGCCAGCACAGGCGGATGATGCACAGTGTCTAATTTCCCCACGAACAGGTTTGCGTCGTCTAGCAGAGCGGAGCATCTTTGCATGGCGCCTATTGCACTGGTTTCAGATGAGTACAAAGCATATATCTGAGCAACTACAATGGTAATGATATCGCTCAAGGAGAGCCGAATGCAGGACATTTTTATTTTATACGAATTCCGATTTTGTCTGCAGCATCATGAGGCCATCCGTATCTGGTGGTACCGTGGCATTAGACTGGGTTAGGAATGCCTTTTGCATCACAACATCGATACGGCGCTAGGTGTTATTGTGTGGCTGCCATTGGATTAATTTCGTTCGTGTCTCCTACACATTGATGGGCATGTGACTAGCCAATGGCACATCGACAAAATGTTGGAATCTACTGTGTTCTCTTTACTGAGGACCTGCCGGGGACCACATTCCAGTAGGATAATGCGCGCCCGTTTGTAACAAGTGCTGTTCTAGTTTTCATAGGATGAACACAATGTTCCTTCGGCTTCCTTTGCCAGTGCGTTTACTTGATCTCTCGGCGATTGAAGGTGTTTGGCCCTTGAATGCACAACGCCTCTCACACCAGCGATCTCCCTCACCTACAATTGACTATTTACAGCATCGTGTCGAAGACGCATGACTTTCAATACTCCAGGAAGGTCATCTTAGAGTATATACTCTCTATGTTTTGCCACACTGAAGGCGTTCTGAATGTACATAATGGGCCCACAAACTACTGACCTTCAATAGTTCTGTTCCGCTCTTGCCACGTTGTCAGGCGTCGCACAAAGAGGTAAGTTTATTTTATTTGTTTTTGTACATTACGGTATATATATGCAAAATTTGGGATAGTATCTTTTCTCCCTCTTGGTGTTTCATTTTTTATAAGATTCTAGGTGTTATATTTCCAGTTTCATCCTCATATCGCAATGGGCGATAAGGTATCCCTTATAATTTTTAATAGAAGATAAATTATTAACTGAAAAACATGTTTTGCAAGGAGAAGGAGAAGCATCCCAGGACGTATTATTCACTTAAAACGTTTTGTAAGAGATAGATAAAAATATCTAAGTAAATGCCATTTTTTTCGCTTATATTAAAAATATACGTTATAACGTATGATTCTGCTGGCAAACTCTAATGCAAATGTTATAGCTAAGAATACAAGATATATTATATTTTACACCTGAAACAGAGAATAAAAGATAAAGATGACTTGAAACTGTATCACAACTGTTGAAGCATATGCATATTGTAAATGACAATAAGCATATTGGAAACGAAAGGACTGGAGATGGCATCGGAAATATAAAAAATAGACTATAAATGTAAGTTTTGTAAAACGTGTAAATAAAATATAGGCGAGCACGGTTGGCGAAGGAGTATGATTAGCAAAATAAGCTTTCTTTGTTGATCGGTTAAAAATGTTTGAGTATAAAAGTTATTAAACTGAGTTAAGAACTATGGGGAATAATAGTAGATTATAGGAAGTATTGAATAACAGACAGAGTGTGTACACAAGGGGCTCCAATCGACGTATTTTTTTGAAAGAAGAATGAAAATCAAAGACTGAAATAGCTTGTGACACAATTAAAACCGACACGCCTGGAACGTATAAGATCGCAAACTATGGAACATTCAAACCTGTTTGTCAAAAGGTCACTTCTGTCGAAGTACTAATGATGTCAGCATATCTCTTAATACTTCAATGAAACCTTGACTACTTTGAAGTGTAGTTTCCTGGCCTATATTTCCTTGAAATAGTTTGCGAATTTCACATTACATAAAACTCACTGTAAGAATGTTTATTACCAACACGCTTTCCTCTAAAATTGAATTCCTAAATGAATGTTTGAGTCAAAAATTGTAGGAAAGTTCTATCTTGACACTTGAATTAGACCTTGTGGCAACAGAATGTGTTTTCAAATTGTACGTCACACGAGTAATTGCTTCTAAAGCTATTATACTTGTCAAAGTAATTACATGTCCCATATAGTTTCACAAGTCATGAAATAAAAGTAGAAATATATTATGTATTTTAAATATTATCACACTTAATTTGGTTATTTAAGTTCCATAGTTTCCCCGAATTTTTTTTTCAAAATTTGTGAAACCAAAGTATCCAGCACAAAGAAAGACAAACAATGATCAATATGGACGGCACTGCATGGAACCAAATTCTGCGATACAAATATCAACACAGCCAGAAACATGTTATAGAGAAACATGAGTTTATGGCGAAATCGGCGATTTCAAGGACATGAAAGAAACATATGTTAAAGATAAAAATGTGAGCTTTCCATGTTCAGGAGATATGTCAAATATATGCAGGTGTCCAACATTTCATGTAAGTAACTTAAAGCATATTACAGTTGAAGACCCCTGAAAAATGCGCATTTTAGGCTAACTGATCCATTCACTCACTTAATGACTCATCATAGTGTTTAAGACGTTCGTAATAATCTATTATAGAAACATGAAATTTGGTATGAAGGTGTAGAATGATAAGTAAATAAGGAGAAAGCTCCGACATTTTGAAAACGTCGCCACCTTAGATCCAAAATGGCTGCCAAATGTAAAATTTCAAGCAATACACTGCCTAAACGGCTAATGTAAGATACTATAAAGGTACATCTTCACTAGTAGGTTAAGAAAACATTACCAAATGTTGAAAAAGTCGTCATCTAGGATCCAACGGACTTCCCAAATAAACTTTTCACAGAACACATAAACTAAACTGCTTGAGCTAGAAAAACAATATTTAGTAAACCGCTACGTCATCATTAATAGGTTACGGCAGTATTACAAAATGCCTCCAAAGATGCGACCTTGGATCCGAAATTTAGGTGAAAAAAATATTTTTCCATGCCATTTCATCTAGAGATCCGAAATTTGGTATAAAGAAGTATTAACGAGAGTAGTTTAGAAACATATTACCTTTTGGAAAAGTCACCATATTTAATTCAAAGTGGCCGCCCAACACCACTTTCTATACCGTTCAAGCTAGAGAAATGAAATTTTATTAAGGTGTATCATCATGAGTAGGTCACGACAATATACGAAAACCTGAAAACGATGCCATGTTTAATTCAAAGTGGCCGCCCAAAGTGCCATTTCCTAAAACATTTGAAGCGAGAGAAACGAAATGTTTCTATGAAGTTGTACCATGAAGAGTAGGTTATAATAAATGGGGCAAACCTCAACTATGGATTTGCAACGTCTGGGGGTATGAGGGCTGATCTGCAAAATAGAGGCGCAGTCCCCCGGAGAGTCTGGTTACGATAAAGCGGGTGCAGACCCCTAAAACACCCCAAATTTTGAAGCGAAATAAATATATATAAAACCTGAGTGGATACTACGCTGTATGCCGAGGATTGTGAGTGCAGATATTATGGGATGTCATTCTAAGCCAAACGTATATGGCCTATTCCCCCTGGTTTCCAAGAAAGGGTGTATGTTTAATGCGCATGAAACCTGCTAAGTTCAGTTAAGTGCGTATAGCACACCCTATAGGTGGTGCAAATACGCAAATCATACCCTATTTGAAACGGCATGACGTAAGCGTTCCAACGATGTACAGATTATTACAAGTAAGGCAAAAGGAGGGAAGTAATAGAGGGACATATAAAAATTTATCTCGAAAATTCTTTTTTCGGACAATTATCTCGTGTTTGGGGTGGAATCACTGTCTCGAGGGCAACCAAAATACCTGAGTGGATACTACGCTGTATGCCGAGGATTGTGATAAAGATTCACTTTGTTGTTATTTACAGGAATGGAAAAACTTCATAATGTAACTCTACTGTAATTGAAGGGTCACGCAGAAATAGACATAAGCCACACAGTTGACATTTTCAATATTGTCATACATTAACAAACTGGAAGCGAGTCTCCGCCCGTACAGTTAAAGAAGTTGCAGGTTTTTTTCCACTAGAAGGTAGTATAGTACACGAATGATTTTGTTAACGTGACCACCAAGAATGTAACTGGAAAGTAACATAGTCAAAAGCCACAAGCAAGGTGGCCGCACCAACGATATAAGAAAAACGTCATGTGAGTGGAAACAAGAAACATTCTTGGAATAGCGATAAAAGTGGTACAATAGATTTGGCGGACAGT
Organism: Lepisma saccharinum; assembly: GCA_022664845.1. Lineage (NCBI taxonomy): Eukaryota > Metazoa > Arthropoda > Insecta > Zygentoma > Lepismatidae > Lepisma > Lepisma saccharinum. The sequence goes on along the minus strand of JAGDQP010000522.1, from coordinate 109,426 downwards.
AGTAGTGATGTTTCCTGCCATCCAACAAGCAGCAGTCCATGCTCTGACGAGCATTCGATAAGTACCAAAAAAAAACAAAAAAAAAACAATGTTTAACGTAAGATGTGTTCATCATTGCTTATGGCTAGGGCCCGGGACTTTATGTCATAAAATTGTAAATATGCAAGTAAATATGTCACAAGAGATTAAAAAATATATGATAAAAATTGCTAAATATGTCACAAAAATGAAAAACAAAATGTAGTGAATCCCAAATATATACAAAGCTGGACTTTCATTTCTTCATGTACAATTCAATTCCGGGTTTTCCACGCAATATCAAGACAGTTGGGATGGTGTATTAAATTAAATTAGAATCTCGTTAATGGAGAATGTGTGGAGAAACATTGGAAAATTCGTGGCGTTTATTGCGCAATTATCCTCAGATGCACGGACGCCCGGTGTGGAGGGGCTAGGGTGCGATTGTCCCCCGCGGATAACAAATATTACGTATAATATGCTAAATTATGTCCTGTAAAATTTGCTAATTTCAATTTGCTTTCACCAAATACGTCGAGATATCATTTCGAAACTCAATCCTATGATACATAAAAAAGATGAAAAAGATGTTAAACAAAGTCCCGGGCACTTATGACTATTTCGTACAAAAGTTATTGAGCACGTTTAAACATAATTTTTTAACAGACTGTGCATTCGGTAAGTAAATTGCTATTTACAAATCGTCTGTAATAAATGCAAATCCCATACGAACGTGGTTCGGTACTTTAAAAAGCACAGAATCGAAGAGTATTGTTACAATTTGTGCCTAGTGACTCTCTCTCACGTCAAGTTGCCCATAACGTGATCCAAATCACTTATGCATTAATTACAGTACTGCTATTCCAGTTAGCCAGAAGATGTTGGACTATGTGATATTTCTCATGCCTTTTATACCCCAAATCCATCAGGAGATCTTCCTCATGCTCGAGCCAATGATGAAAACAACGATACGGATTGTGAAGAACTTTCTTGAAGAAGAGAAACCACAATATATTTTATCTAGTCTTAAATGGTATGGCATTACCTTGTATTAAAATTTCAAATCTTACTGTGCATTTATATTTACATATTAATAAACTGTTTTCTTTATAGAAGGAAAGATCATTTTAAGTTACGTGCCGACCACGTTCGTAAGAGTTCGGCAGATATAGTCGCAAGCCAAAATCGTACATCTTGCTTACAGGATTTTTTTAAAAATGGGACAAAGAATGGAAATTTGTGTTCCATGATTTCACATATAATTAACAATACCCTGAAGTGTTATTCGCATAAAATAAACGCTCTTGCAGTTAGTCGCTGATTCATAAATTAATGCCAAAAATAAAACTTCGTTTATCAAAAAACGAACATGGTGTGGCTTATGACTATCTGCACCGTACCCCTTTAATTGAAAGAATAACTGTGCTCTCCTGTACAAGCATATTGTAACTCTACTGTAATTGCATGTATAATTAATGTAAAAGAACAGTGTCATGCACATATCATTACAGATACATACGAACATGATAATATAGAAAATAATGGAAATTTGTAGTCCTCACAAGTCTCGACAGGTGTACACTAGCATCAGTTACGTTTGTGAACAGCAGATCAACTCTAGCAAGATGGGAATTTTCGAGACAATTTTTATTTTTTTATCCTCTACTACTTCCCGCCTCTGGTCTTACTTGTAATAATCTGTACACCGTCGACAAGCTTACTTCATTCCCTTTGGCACCGGGTATGATTTACATTTTGCACCACCTATAGTGTGTCCTATACGCACTTAACCGAAACCGAGCAGGTTTCATGGGCAGGCAAGGTACCTCATCTATCTCGGAAACCAAGGGGGTACCTATTCTCCTCATGAACGTAAGCCTAGAATGTGGTATCAGCTATTTTCGTTTTCCTAGTGATAGTGTTTTCACCCCATAATACGCGATGTCAAAACAATGGAAATTTTTATTTTCCCCTCTGCTACTTCCCTCCTTTGGTCTAACTTGCAATACTCTGTACAACGTCGGAAAGCTTACTTCAATCTCCTTCGAATAGAAAAATATTTGTGTTTTTGCACCACCTACAGGGTGTGCTATATCGGAACGCAGCATGTTTCATGGGCAGGAAATGTACACCCTTATCTCAGAAACTAGGGAGAATAGGCCATATGTTCACCTAAAATATTTGCTTACCTACCCTATCACCTCCCAAAATATCTTCACTTCCTCACCGAACACTCTGTCTATTGAACGTACAAAAACTGTGAAGTTCGAGAAAAACACCAGAGATGCATAAGGTCCAGCCATGTTCGTCAGCCCTAAAATGTGGTGAAATGGAGGTTGGATGAGCCACATTCGTTGGCGACAGCATGTAAGAAGAACAATGGAAGTTTCCAAGGTTTATGAGCTTCAAACCATACGGATGGTGGCGGCCCTAAAACCCACCATTCTCATCCATCATCCATTTAACAACTTTTAGGGCTGACAAACTTGGCTGAACATTCTGCAGATCTGCCGTTTTTGTTCGGATAAATGATTTCTTAACGATATGCTGAAGCAACGTACTTTGTTCCAATATTTTCTTGACGTAAGAAAAAACAGAGGCTATTATAAATATTTATATTAATGCAGATGCAGATTAAATTATTCCTGAATGAAGATGATTTGGAGTAATCCTATAATTAATTCTTCAGGAAAGCCATGAGAGAACACACTACATGATGATGATGCAATACGCAGGGCAAGAAGATCAAATAAATATATCAAATTAGAATGAGATCATAAAGCATATGAACATGTATGTATACTTTGAAGCATATTGAGAAGGCTACAATGAAATCTCAAAAGAAATAAACGTACGTAATATTGGAAAAATAAAGCATGTTTCTACTCAATCCAGACTCACGTAACCTCGTGATAAATATTTGAAATATGCAGAATGGTTATTTTACCGGATATGTTTAGTGCGACGGTGGCAAAAACATTTCTCCAATGTTAAAGGGCATGATGCCAAAATAATATTCTTCATTGCATAAGAAAACCATTATCATTATTGAAAATCTGTATCAAACAAGATTAATTGTGGATGTCACATTATTTTTATTTCTGTTATCAACAAACAAAGATTTCCGTCAAAATTAAATATGTTTGATGAAAGACTGTCATTATGCTCATGGGTTTCTTCCGTACTGATAAATAATGTTTTTTTATTTAGTTGCTTTTAATATTGGAGAATTCATTTAAGGATTTACAAAAAATGGTCCTCAGGGAAAAATGACGAAATGAGGATTTAAAATTAGTGAAGGAAGCATTTATAAAGAACTTAACAGGTTAAGGGTTTAAATAATACTATAAAGACATTTAAATGGGTAACATTGGCAGGCCATATAGCCCAGTTTGGGAAAAAAGTTCATTGTATTACATTTTATTTTAAAATGTCATTCCTAGGACAATATTAGAAGTTGGTTTTCATGATGAAATTTGTCCTTGTCTTTCCGAGGATAGGATACTGTGCTGATTCTTTGTTACTCCTATGATACACTTTATAACTTGCAGGTACAGTCAGTAATACATTTTGTTTGATAGATGACAGTTGTATATGATAAGCTGTGGATAGGGGACGTATTGTCCACCTGCAAATTTTTACAGCATGTCATTCAATTATTAGTTGAGAATTTTTATCTTTTGTAGTTCAAATTTGTCCTATTGATAACTATAATAAAATATGACAAGTAATTTCTAGAACCTATCACACATAATAAGTAATATAGTACTGGCCTTAGTTCCTAGGAAGGAACCGTTTTCTCGGCCTACTATAACAGCAAATTCTACAGATAACAATCTGTAAGTTAGTGCATCAAAGAAAGAAATCTTATTGATTATCATATCGTGAAAAGAATTGGAAATTAAGTACTATTAACAGATTGACTAAATTCAACATTTCTAGTTTATAAATGGAATAAAACAGAGAAGATTGTTGTGAAAACATTTGATCACGTAGTGTGAGTTTTGAATAGATGATTACAATATCTGAATTCAACGTTCCTTAAGATTTTCCTTACTGGAAAGATTATACATTTGCTATTGAATTCTAGCAAAATATTTGTCGAAATTATTAAATATTCTACGACATTACAAGCCCTCAAATTACAATTAGCTTTTTCAGAATGGTTCCTCTACAATCAATTAAATAACAGCATTTTTGAAACTGAACATGAAACTTCGGTTATTGCTACATATAGTTGTTTGCACGCAGGTATGATTTGATAATTACATTTACTATATGTTGTCAGAAATGATTAGAACACTTTTAATTTCAATTACGTTTTATACTTGGGAATGAAGTTTTAATTTTAAGTAGAAATTTCCATTATTTTTATGTCCAACGTGAAGGCTACAAAATTATCATTCAAAATAGTTACATTGCAAAAGCTACAACATTAATGTTTCAATCTAGAATAAGGCGTAACCTTAATTAAGGACAAATGGATTCATAAATAACATTTTAATTGACAAAATATAACAGATACACATTTTTATGCATGAGTGTTGAGACCTAGGGACTTATATTAACGAGAAGAAACTTCAAAAATCCCCTTAGATGCTTATATTAATAGGATGAATTACGATTAACAGCAGTATTGAATTAAATTTTAATGGAACGTTCGGGGTAAACATATTTACGGAACTTACAAACTCTATGGTAAACTTTAATTCAACTTGGTGAAACATTATTTTAAAACTTCTGGTACAAATGAGGTAAATAATTGTTTCCACATTTTTCGTAAACTAAAATTGCTTATGTATATTGCTTATGTTGCTATATTGCTTATGTATTATATAATCCAAATTTAAGCCGTACTAACATCTGCAATTACTTGTAATATAGCGATTATTAGTGGCAGAGCGCTCACACCTAGTGCCTGGGGACTTCAGTTCGATCCTGGCTCGGGCTTTGTGGTGGACAAACACCATGTGCGTGCGCTTTATCGGAGCTTTCCCGTTTCTCGTTTTCTTTATCCCACTAGTACTAACATCATAATGAATTCGGCCGGAGTCAAAATGACCTAAAGGCCTTATAATTAAATTCAAAGTGTATTATAGTAACAACATGTACCAAATTGTACAGAAAATATCGAGATTAGAAATATCACTTTCGCTAGAGTTGCCCAATCTTGTTTAAATGAAATATTTTATCATATACACTTATTTGGCTGTCCCGAAGAAGCTGTATTCCAAAATCAGTAGTTTTGATCTTCCATAAATTTATTTGACCTTAAATTTCTTGAAACGGAGAAAGCAAAACTATCTTTGCAACACGTAGGATACTGTGACGATTAATTAATGGTCATAAGATACTTACTAAAGAATATATGAAGTGTTTAGCATGGACGAGAGGTATTACTGTATTATTGGACACTTTTAAATATATACTGAGAAGGAAGTAGGGCACCTAAAAACACTTCTTGATTCTTCGTAAAATTGGAAAGTTTGAAATCTTGCAAAGTAGGATAGACTCATTAATTCTGCTACAGTGCAGTGAACATTTCTTCAAAGTTTGAGATTTTAGACAAATGTTATAAATCGAATGTAGGAGGTGACACAATAGAAGCATCATTCATCTTCGGCGAAGATTTTATAGATATCTTAAATTTCAACCATCAATATTATCAAGTGCTGCTCCACATTCTCTACATATATAATAGATTATTGTCACTATGCAACAAATTGGATATTTTTTTTCGATTCGGATGTAGCTCTTGTGTATGATTCTAAATAGACCATTACTAAGGACTCGTATTCATTTAATATAACTTTCATTGAACAATTTTGGCATAGTATTTCAATCTATAAATTTTCTCTTTTAGTTACTTGTTTGCCAAATATATTTTTGGTTAGTTTTAACCTACGTCTATTTAAAAACAAATTAAACAAAACAAATATTTATCGAAGAAAGAGTATTGTGTCGAAATTTTTTGGTATCTTAAATTGCCTGATATGCTTCATTTCGAAACTTCAAGATATTTAAAGTTTACTGAAACACTGTACTCTCAGGAGAGGCCGCGGTAGCGCGATGGTTATAGCGCTCACTTCTATTGCTAGTGGTTGTCGGTTCCATACCTACTTATGTTATCTGGACTTCGTGTTGAACGAACACCGTTTGCGTGTGTTTCCTCGAGGCACTCTCGTTTTCTCCCACTTTCTCATACCACGAATTCATCATCAGCATTCATCTGTCCAAAGTCAAAGTTGCCTAAAGACACTAAAAAATTAAATTCAAATATCTCAGGACTTCCAAACTTCTGTACTCTACAGCTACTGTATCAAATTACTTGATAGTAATATTGCTGCAATAGAAGGAATTCGTTAAGTAGCGACTTAACTTATATATGCCATTCCTGCATTCAACTGGCACAATAATTAAGTAACTATGGAAACCCTTCCTGGATCATTTCGTACTAACGTCTCATACTAAGTATCAACCGAATTCAGTGACCGTAACATTAACAGCAATATTGTTTCTTCTTTAGAAATTTAGTTGATATACCCTGTTAAATACCATTGTTAGCTCTTAAGGAAACGTCAACTAATCGATAAAACACGTTAATATTAAATTTCAATATATTAATCGAGATCTACTACTTGCTTTGGTGTATAAATAAACACAAAACAATGATTATCTATTTGTTGCTGTAATTTAAAAGTTCAATGTTACCAAAATTACACTACACTGAAGTTCAGGGCCAAACCCGGTTAATTCATGTGTGCTTAAAGCATATGTGTCTGGCATTTGCTATCATAACTTTTATGCATATCTGAAGGAAAAGTGCATTACATAATAACTGAAGGCGTGCTACAATTAGCTAAAGAGACGCAACGGTCATCTTGAAATGGACATTGTATTGGAATTACAAGCAGTACCCAACAAATGAAACATCAGCATATAATACACTGACTAGAAGGAAGCACTTGATTCTGTTGCACATCATACTTCCTGGATATTCAATAGATGCAAAAGTGTATTTGATGAACTGGAACAACCAATTGTAATTTTCAATTGCATATAGCGCTATAATCTAAAAGCCCATTCATCCTAACAATATTTTTCGAGACGATTCAGGAAGTTCATTATGGTTCTACATAACAGAGTACACTCATCAAAATATACAATAGTAGAAGTCACGGATAAAATGCAAGAACGTGATCAAAAATTAGTATACCATTAACACATGTTTACATAGGAAGGAACTGAAAATAAAAAACAAAATGAAACGATGAGCTCCACAATATCTTCGACAAACCTGTTACACTCTATAATAAGCTACGGATGATATAACCAAGTTTATTTATCCATATTCACAAATGTACAATTGTCACTTCTGATGAACAACATGTTATGCGACCTGATGAAGTCATTGGAGAACTTCCTGGCCGTACTATTTACAGAGTTGTGGGTATTTTACAGTTGAAAGGTAGTGAATAGATACAAATTAGTATGTAAAATAATTGTATGGAGAGAATTAAATGTATATTCAGAAACCAACTTCGCAGTAGAAACAAAGTAAAGACGACCAATACATTTGAAATGGCAGTGTTTAAATATGATCTTACCCTAATCTAGTAGTTTCTCACAAATGCGAAAAAAATATACCAAAATTAATCGCAATGCAATTCTCAGAGCACCGGATGATACACCTATATAGCGACAATGAACAATTAACACTTCCAAAGTTCTTGGAAGAAATAATATTATTAAGACATTTTGCCGTGACAGCAACAAATAAGTAGAGTGAGGCATATTTTCATGAGAAACAGATACAGGCATATATGTCAACAACAACAGCTACATATTTGTCAGATGACGGTTACGTTCCTATAAAAAATGAGAAAGAAAATATCTTGTATAATATACGCTACCCAGGTGGAAAATAATAGGTTATTGACATGGTAGAAATCTTTGGTTTTAAAAAGTATACGCTTTGAGAAAACAATATGATTCAATATGGCCAATATGAACAAATTCTCACAGGAATTATACATAATAAATTGAGGCGTATTCGTAGAAAGTCTATGTTCTATGTTAAAATATAGAACATATAATTTTGTTCGCGCATGTTCCTCAATTAATACCATGACCACCAATATGTAGGAAACGGAACTCAGTTTCTAGTACAAATATGAAGTCTTGGCTGTCATAAACTACACCAAATAAAATATGCTGGAACAGAGAAATTAGAACGAATGTAACACACCAACCAATTTTTTAAAGTATAACGTTGTTAACAAAAATAAAGACGTACTATAATGTTTACGTTGTCATCCAACTCACACAGCATCATCACCACTAACGGTACATAAATATCCAAGTTTGCAGATATGGCAGCCGCACGCAAGACATGTGGAAATTGAAGAACGTCCATACCTAGTCCATAAATATATCCATAAAAAGGATAATAGCAAGGAGAACGAAGTAGCAACGGAATACTCTGCGATCAAGAAGAAAAGCAAAGATCATGAAAAAAGTCCGAACTTCCTGTAATGGGGTTGGAAAATATAATACGTGTATTTATTGCACTTGATAATATCAGTCGTTTATGGGTGCATACATCCTGTGACAGGCAAAACAATTACAACAATAGTGATCGAGATGTATATAAACGTGCAACAATATTAGAATTTTATGTGAAATATTGATATATCAAGGTATCTACCAACATTTCAATGAAGATAATTTCAAGGGAGAGGCAGTCAATCGGTAACAAACTAATGTTTACTAGTCTTAGCCTACAGTCAGTGCATCATGTAATAGGTGTTTTCATGTAATAGTATAAATCCAACTTTATTACATTGAAGTAACAATTGCTAAATTGTGATCGCATGCATGTCCACTTCCTTTAGTAATGGACATTTAACGAGGAACGTATTGACATTCTTCTAAAGAAAATTCAGAGTTTTCTTTAAAACAGAGTTGTCCACTGATTTAGCTTGTTAGCATAAACGATTCCCATACATTTTCGATATCCTTTATAGAAAGTAATTTTGTCCTCTAAAACGTTCACTACGATGCACATCTATACTCCCACAGCACAATAGTAATATTTAAACTGAACTCGAAATGCGTGCGCATGTACCTGAAGACCATCAAGTTTGATCTCTAAAACTTTTACCTATGCCTCTTCAGTGTGTGATTTGATTACTAACATTTCTTCGTATAACAAAACTTTTACGAATTGGTTATCCAAGCCTCCAGGTGAAAAACAAATGCACTACTAAGTAGTCTTTTAAAAATGCAAGCTTTTTCTTACAAAGGTCCTTCCATGAATCTTGCAAAGAAATTATGTAAACAATTACAATTATGCTACAGTTTTCTTCATTTTCCATATTTAGTTAGTGTCATAGTTTAATAGTTTTATTAGGAAAGAAAACAGAGTACAACTGTACAGGATACTATGATTTGAAAATTATTTATCACGTGAGAAATATGCAGGTTGAAGTTTCTCAGATGAAACAAAAGAAATGAGAGATTTCAGGCGTTACTGACTGAAATGTTTAACCGTTTAAAATATTTTGTTAAAAACACGCGAGCGTAATAAAGCGTACTTTAATAACACCTGAACATGCACACAGCACGCATGTTGTTAAGGACAGTCCTTTCGAATTAAAAATTGCAAAAGTGAAACCATTATGTAAAACAAGTTACAGTCAAACTGGGTTAGGGGATGTAAAGGGATTTCTCTAAACATTTTCCGGAAATTATCCATAGCGGTAGAAACGTTATATGCCTCCTTCAAATGTTATCCCTTATTGATTGGAATTTTTATGTACATATAATTTAATATTTGTTATCATCAAGAGTATGATGATACATATACACAAATACACAAATAGTGACTCTTTATTAGCAAAAAAGTATTATGCTAGCATCCCGATTGTTTCTGCAATCTACATACCAATCCCGCCACTGCTAATGCCCATTTAGCGTCATTGTATGTTTTCGCTGAATAAGACCCAATAAAACAGTTAAAATGGCCAAATTTGCAAGACTGCACAAATTACCACGGAGTGTAAAAAAGGATAATGTGCGTAAGTAATCGGATGCAAAATATGGAATAATGACCCAAGTATCATGTGGTGAAGGGTTTGTACCAGTCCAATCTCGACGAAAATAGGCAAGGCAACTGGGGAAAGAACAGTCTAACGTATACTCGTATTTCCTAATGCTATAAAATCAATTTCTAAATTAAGAAATCTTGTATCTTTGCATAACTATAAAATTAGTAAATAACGTAGCCGATTTCCTGAACCCATGGCGTTTTCGTAGCTCACTTACATGAGGAGTATACATCAAAACTGCGCGTTACCAATTTTTGGCATTTCCGTTTTTATCACTTTTCATAACGATCATATGAGTTGTTACTACGATATGTCTGTTACCAAAATGAAAGTAGTCCATTTGTTTTTGGATGTTATAGCTACTGATCAACAGCAAAAGGTAAAAAGTCCGTTTCCCTTATATTATGTACGAGTTTTATGATCATAAGGAAACACATTCACGAATGTAGACCATCGTGGTTAAGAAACTGATTTCATAAGGTCACATGTTTAAAGTAATTGCCACCAACTGACATTGGAGCAGCCATTCCGAATTCTAGTAAAGTAAGAGTACAGTAATGATACAAGTGCCTTGTTGAATCAAAATATGCACAAATCAATATGCAGCGTAAGTTACCCTCTTGGGCATTACTCTAAACTGTTAGGCAACCGGTCAATCCGGGTGGTCTGCTATTCGTAATCCTGGTGTTTAATTGTGTTGTAATTTCAAAGATAAACGCCTGCGAATCCAAATAACGTTCGCTTTTCAAGTACAAATTTTCGTACCTCTTGAGAAGGTGTGTAGTTGAATAAATGTTATGGAAAGAATATCAAGGTTAAGAAGAGAGATTAGTACGAGGGTGGTTAGGACAAATTTGGATCTGTGAAGCAGCTAGTGAAGGACTGAACGGTTTATAATATAAATGATTTTGAATCGTTCTACATCAACATTAGGACACAAGGTAAAAAAAAAAAACAATTATCATTTAAAAATAAACTAAAACTGGTAAAAGAGTTATTAGTGTAAAACGATTGTTCCACTAAGTCTTCTCCGCAAATCTATGTGAATCGTCAAGAAGAGAAAGAGGGAAGATGGCACAGTCACTCTATCTCTCGTTTCCCTTAAACGCACAAGTTTACGTTCTTGATTCACCAAAGACACTTCTTTCAGAATCTTTACAGCAGTGGAATGACAATTTTATATTTGAAATTACTTTTTATTATAGGTCTTGGAGCAAGAGACATTTCGCTGGTATGCTAGCTGTTTCAAGTTTTCATATTATTTTGGAGTTTTGCCGTTTTCATAACAACGACTATTTAATAAACGTGTTTTCTTCATATGTTTAACCTCTCCTGGATTCCTCTTGCCATGTTCATATCAAAGGTAGCATGTCCTTGAGTTCCTATAAAAAAGGGACATGCCCAAATGAAATATGGGGAAATATCCTTCCTTAATGGTAACAGCAACATTCACATTCCAAGAAAATAGCGTATGTGCGTCTAGTTACAATATTAGGTAATTCGCACCTTACTCCCTAAGATAAATACATTTCTGACGACTCCGGTAAATACTGGTGATTTTCAAATTTTGAATAAACGCCTCATATATATGCCAATTACGTAACGAAGCAGACGACACCCACCCCACCTCAACCAAGGAAATTACGAAGTATTACCCTGTACACACTTGTTTACGTTTTTTTTTCACGTGCTATTGCGACGGGATCATTACAATAGATAGTTTAACAATTACATTCCTAAAGTATACGATCATTCATTTTTAAACATTATCATCCATTAATTAAACTTTACTAATACAGATGAATTAATCGTATTTATTATTAATTTTCAGATTTGTCTACTCAGTTCTGTGAGAGGAAAAACTCATAAAACACACCGGAAAGTCAAGAGAGGAACATGTAAGTTTCAAATACCTTAAATAATACTCCCAAGACAAGTTATTACAAAGTTCATATACACGAAATGTGAAAATAGTACTGATGTATATTTCTTGGGTACAAAAAATTTAAATGTAGTTTGTGGTCACGTCCATGTGTCTCAAAAATATTATTTACATTACACGTTTTAAACTATCATAATGGTGTGAATTGTAGTATGTATTATTGGCAATAATTGCATTTAAAATTTTGTACAGCTTAATTATATTCGGTCAAGCTATAAAATATATTTAAACAGTTTCTAAACATTATATAATCAAATAAAATTCAAATTAGCTGGAACTAGGTAGCGATTTGATGGAAGTTTTGCAATTCGATTTGCTGTTCAGTATTAGTTGAAAAAAATATATTTTTTTTATTTTTATCACAGTAATCTATAATTTCTGTTTACTGACTTCGAAATTATTTGACATATTGAAGCAAACACATAAAAGTCCCCAAATGATATATTATGTAGGAAAATAACGCAGGTCATTGTTGTCAATAAAGTTAGGACACTTGGAGTAGCTGCATCCGAATATGGCACCCATTTTAATATATATATTCCATTTTCGTGTTACAAGCTGTTCCCATCATGAAACTTTCTCTAACGGAGTACGTCTAAAACCTTATAAGTCAAAATATTTCAAGTGGACACTAAAATCTTCAAAATAATAAGTATTAGGTGTCATTGTCCTGTGTTCGAAGAAAAATTGGCGGAAAAAGTTATAAATAGCATTGTTATGAATAACTAGCGCTTGTTTACACGCAATGCCGAGCCCTACGGTGACAGGCAGTCAAATGACACTAATAGCCACGCGTCGCAAGACTCACAGTCATCAGAGACCCCACTGGTGCAGGTGTAGGATTGGGTATAGTCCGTAGACTACCATACTAATACTGCGTGTAAAATTATTCAGGAAGCATATCGTCTGACATGGTCTAGTCAATTTTAGTCACATACCGGTGGCACCAACTGGATGGATATAGGTATAACGATGTGGGGATATTAGTTATATTACCGCACTGTGCTACCTATATTCAGAAGTGGCGTACCATAAACAATTCTATTCAATTTTCCGCCAATTTATACTCAACCACTGACCAATGAGACCTAATAATTGACAATAAATATCAGTTTTTCATTGCTTACATATAATCTTCTAGGTCTGAGAAACAACTTGGAATAGTGTTACTTGTTAGACATTCCATACAGGTTTTCGAATCTTATGGAGAGCCTGAGACTTTTGTAGTTTCCATCTTCACTCCACAATAAGCAATGCGTACTTATTAGTAACGTATTTAATTTTTCTACACTATTATTGTAGTGTGTATTCACCAAAATTTGGTGAAAACGTAAGGGTTGTTGACACAGGCTATTCGTGGGGGCACTTATTTTCTCAGGAAATTACAAACAAGAATAATAGAATTATGTACAAATTGGATAAATTTGTATAACACACTTTACAATAAGTTAATATTACCAATTAAATCAAATGAAATCTCTCGTAAAAAGAACGAACTGCAAAATTACAAAAGAAAGTAAAAAAGTTGCCATATGAAATAGGTAAAATTGCAGAATAACCTTCATGGTAAATGGAGGTTCCCAATTACACAAAATTAAACCTATGACAACCGAAAGCATACCAAACATTCCTATATGTGTCATCTCAGAGCTGGATTCATTTGCGTCACATTGATGCTAGTTCTGGATTCAGCATCCCAGAAAGGGGTAACTAAATTTAAAGAATCAGGGCAAGAATATTATTTTAATTTTTAACTGTTTCACACTAACTACTTAAATGTATTCAACTACATCATTAAAAACGCTTGTGTTTTAGTAAGAAAAGTACAGGTATGCATAACTACGTGTAAATGCTGGAAATATTTAAGCTATCTTGCATCACAAAGGAGATATATGAAACTAACATTTTACAACGACTGTAGTATTATGTATATTCACGCCATTGATAGACACAGTGAGATGTACCTGGGATATACATTTTCACGTAGTTTACTGCACGTTCCTGGCACGTACACTATTGGACGTTTCTTCTGTAATAGGTATACATCCGTAGCCACTAATCTGCAACATGACTGACAACGTTTACCGTGTGGAAGTGGCTTTTCTTAAATGTTTATTCCAAGATGGAAGGGATACAAAATTACTTGATGAAAAATCAGGGTTGCATAGAGTGTGTACCTACAATGCTAAACAGTTCTTAATCAAGAGAGTCACTGTCTTGTATAGACTTCCATTCTCATAAACAATTTTTATATTTTTATTTTCGAAAGTTGTATTTATTTCTCTATGTCCCTTCACAATACAACATAAATAAAACACAATTTAATGATATTGAACAATGATATACTCTGCCAAACCCAAAAAATAGTTTTACCATAATAACTAAGGTATAATAAGTAAAAGTGTATCATAAAACATTAGAAACTGATATAACATTATACTTGGAAATATGTATTTGTTCAAACTGTAATAAATTTAACACATGAATTCTGTAAACATTAAAGGACATTTATCAAATTTATAAAATATTATAAATTGTGTAAATCGTATACAATATTTTGTACAAAAGGTAATCCATTATAAACTAATAGAACTACTTTTCTTTACTCGTAGACGGACCTAGTGGTCATCGCATATACAATTCACCAGGTTAGTTCGTTAAATACGTAAACCATATTGGTAATTACAGTATATTTTTCATTGTATTAAAGTTAAAACTTTTCTAAAAGTTAAATTGGATTGTATTACACGAATTTATGTAGGCACTTCACAGACAGAAAATATTTGATTTCGCTGCAAATTTGAAAGCTTCAATAGCAATCAGAAAATAGCCGAACTCTATTGGTATCAGCATAAAATAGACTAATCTTGTTCAGTGACCTGACGAAAGTTATAATATACCTAAAATTATATAACTTTAAGTTTTTGGAGGAAATATTGTTAGCACTACAAACTAATAACAAAGAAAGTTTCACAAATATAGAATATTACAATAAGAGATAATAAATATTCTATCTTGCTATTTGAATCAAATAAGAACCAACATTTACAAGGGAATTCAGGATTAATGAAGATGGAGACAAACTATACAATTGAGAAAAAAGATAAACAACTTCAGGAACAATCTGCGAATAGAGCAGTAATGGAACAGGATGATGTATTTGTCGAGCTTTGGACCAATGATCAACAGTGAAATACTTGGTTTCGGTGTGTACCGGGAAGTTGTTTGAGTTGCTACTAGGGTGATAGTTGCTATAGGGTGATCATGATGTTAAAATATCCATCGCTTTGAGCGATGTATAAAGCATCGAACGCAATGTATTGAATAATGTAGTTAAGGGTCGAAGGATCAACACCTTGTAGAATACAGGTTGAATTGCCCAGATTATGTATAAATGTTAAATTAGATGATGATGTAAGAGGAGGAAAAAATTTGATCTTTTGTTCTTTTCATGTGGTATTAGGTTCAGTTGAATCTCGAATAGTCATAATATTGTTATTCAATAGATTTGAAGATAAAATTAACATTGAAACATCACTGTTTTAAGTCGAAAATAAACATATTGTGTTTACTATTCCTTATCCAAAAAATACAAGTAGGCATGTATAACGTAATGGAGCTACAAGGATTTAGAATGGCACTTGATGGTGAAGATAAAATAGGTGTCAAACTTTCGCTACGGATTTGAGGCTGCTGTTTGAATGCTCTTAAAATTGTATGGCCCTATTTTACGAGGATAGACAGACGCGCAGAATAAGAGGACAGCAAAATTCCTAGTTACATGAATATGTAGGTGTATCTGTAGAATTGCTCAAATCTAAGATATATAGATACTAGGGGTACATTATTGCAAAAGGATAGGGGTATAATCTGTTCAACAATGATATCACTATCTACGCGAAAGAAAGATTTTTCTTTCCTCTATTACTTATATTCGTTCCAATTTGAGCAATATATACGCACAAAGTTATTGATTATTTAGAAACATTTGAAGTTAAAATTAAAAGTAAAATATTGTTATTAAACTAATATTGGGTTTTAGAGGCTGTTTATGGTTGATATGTTATTGGTAACTAGGCATCTGTGGGCGTTTTGATCGAAAACACGAGTAAGTAAAGAGTTCCTTATAATACTTGAGAATAAAAAATAAAGACAAGATTTTGTGCTTAAACGATACAAAAATTATATTTTCCTTTTAAGTATTAACGCGATCAGTGACTCGCTAATACTAACATTAATTGCGTTATTTCGATAATGTTTAATATTGAAAAACATTTGGTAAAATAATATCTTTCTTTTGCAGAAACTGCACCATACCCTGAAGAATGGCAAAAAAGTACGTTTCTTATTTTCTTTTCTGCTTTTGGTATTGATTTAATAAAATATCACTAATATCTGCTTGTGAGGTTTGGCTTATTTATACTTAAATTATTTTGTGCTCTTCAAAACTTAAATAGATATATTTCAATCTCTCAAATAAACAGAAGATAATTAAAGCGACCAAGGTACAGAACTAAAATAAACAAGAACGACGAAAATATATATTTCTCCACTTCATAGCTCAGACTTTGGAATTTGATCCGTTGATAACACTAAACATGCGACAATTAATGAAACTACAGCGCTGTGGGCATTATAAGGTAATACACACAATGACTGAAGATGGCAGCTCATTACATAGACCCCATAATCGATAGACTTATTGCGCTTCCTCATTTCTGGCAACGCTAAATTTAGTAGGTTTAAATACAGAAGCACGTGCATTTAAATTCATCCGCTAGGTAGCTCTGGCATAGGCCCCATAACAGCATATGAAGCCTATAGCAGAGCTACCTAGCGAACTAATTCAAAAGCACGTGTTCTAGTATAAATATCCATTAGTATTAGCCCAGCCAAAAACGAGGAAACTTGATAAGTCTAGTATATATTATGAGGTCAATGCTATTAGGTTTTAATACTACTTTTTCCAATTAGTGATAACTCTTTTTCTTCCATCTTCGTAAATTGATGAAATAGTTCATAGGAAGATAATTTCCAAGCCCCTTTTTATATATGTGATCAGAATTTTAGTTGCGTCTACAGTTATGAATGGAGTTACGTTGTATCCTATACATGAATACATAATTTGCAAACTCTGAAAGGAAAGGTCTTGAAATCTGCTTAAAATACTGGAAACGTTTTTTTTATATCCATTCAACATAAAAATAGCTTCAAAATGTTATTCTTGCTCTTCAAATATATTTGAATTTGAATGTTGTTTAAGGCCTTCAAGCAACGTTGACTCAAACCTAATGGATAATGATGGAATGAGTTCGTGGATTGAAGAAAGTGGGAGGAATCCGGAGAACCGACTGGAAACCCACGCACACCATGTATGTCCAAAACAAATCCACATAACATGAGCAGCAATTTATCCTATGACTCCTAGCACCAGAGGTGAATGCTCTATAGAATTAGTCACAGCGGCCCTTTACAATAAATTTGATTTTATATACGTATGATTCTGAAGTTGACAATTCACATAAGCTATTGTTATTAGTTTGAAATGAAATGACACATAGCCTAATTGTATTTTATTTTTTTGAATCTTTCTAACAGATGCGAACTCGTTTTCGCCACAATATCAACAAAGTAAGTGTTGATTAAATCGTTTGTTTTATCTTTAATACAGTATGATATGTATTAGAAGAACTTGTAGAAACCTCAATGATTTTCATGTATTAAGGAATGAGCGAGCTGTTTGTATTCCACTGGCCCATTAAGAACAACATAGTTTACGGTTTTACTTTTAAGAGAATAACTCCGAATAGAAATAAAACATTCAGTGATTGATGTTATGTTTGTGTCAAGGGTTTAAAAACAAAATATATTTAAATAGGATTGTACGTGTGACAATATACAAATAACTACAATGATTAAAAACATGCTTGTTAAAAACCAATTTACTTTCAACTGAATATTAGTGAACCTACTTTAAATTAATGTGCATTTTAAAAAGTATTGCATCAATAGTAACATAATTGATACAAGGAGTTTTTGATACAACATTACTTAAAAGGAGGGAAGGTCAGTATGTCTCTATAATTCTTTTGGTTCAGTAGTGAGGTGTTGAAACTAATAAACTTTGATGCAACCATTGTGAAGGTGAAATAACACAACATCCCGGTACATAGCAAAGTGAAGAGAGTGGAAAGAATTTACAATATAAACTGACTTAAAATTAAATCCTTTAAACATTGTAGGTTTTCAGATGACATGCGACCTTCGATCACTTCTAGAAAGATATTCACTGAGAAGATTTTATATGTGTAATGTACTCCACGAGTAAAAAAAATCTCTAGAATATATCCTTAAGAAAAAGTTTCACTAATAATTTCGAACTCGATTAAAATAAGTAATATGGTCACACACACACACACATACACATACACATACAGACACACACACACACACACACACATATATATAGTTGAGGTACTGAAGATAGTTACTATCTTATGGTTGCAAATATTCTGTAACTATGCTATACTTGTGAATTACTCCTTCATTAAACTGTATAGTAGGTGAGATGATATATCGTATTTTTAGAAACCGTTCTTCTTATCCTATAAATAAACTC
>JAGDQP010000522.1:40874-85738 GCA_022664845.1 Lepisma saccharinum | reverse complement strand
ATAGAATTAGTCACAGCGGCCCTTTACAATAAATTTTATTTGATATATGTATGATTCTACAGTTGACAATTCACATAAGCTATTGTTATTAGTTTGAAATTATGTACACATAGCCTAATTATATTTTACTTGTTTGAATCTTTCTAACAGATCCAAACTCGTTTTCACCACAATATCAACAAAGTAAGTGTTGATTAAATCTTTTTTTTTTATCTTTAATACAGTATGATATATATAAGTAGAACTTGTAGAAACCTCAATGATTTTCACGTATTAAGGAACGAGCGAGCTGTTTGTATTCCATTGAGCCATTAAGAACAACATAATGTAGGGTTTTAGTTTTAAGAGAATAACTGCGAATACAATGAATACATATAGTGATTGATGTGCTGTTTATTGTACAAGGGAATCAAAACATAATATGGTTAAATATGATTGTACGTGTGACAATATGAAAATAACTACAATAATTAAAAACACGATTGTTAAAATCTATTATACTTTCAACTGAATATAAGTGAATCTACTTTAAAGTAGTGTGCTTTTAAAAGTATTGCATAATTGATACAAGGAGTTTTTGATACAAAATTCGTTAAAAGGAGGGCAGGTGAGTATGTCCCTATAATTCTTGTTGTTGAGTTGCGAGATGTTGAAACTTAATAAACTATTAAGCATTGATGTAACCAGTTTGAAGCTAAAATTATATAAAATCCAGGTACATAGCAAACCGAAGAGTGTTGAAATTGTCAAAAATGGAAATTGGTTTAAAAATAAATCCCTTCAACATTGTAGGTTTTCAGATCTCATATGACCTTCGATCAATTTCTGAAATATATTGGCTGACAAGATTTTTTATGTGTAATATACTGTACGAGTAAAACAAATCTCTACGATATCTTCTTAACAAAATATTTGAGTAATAACTTTAAAATAAATCAGTTAAAATAAGAAATATGATCATGTATATATAGTTACTATCTTCTGGTTGGAACATCGTCTGTTACTATGCGAGGTTAGTGAATGAAATCTTGATGTAACTGTATAGTAGGTGAGGTGATATATCGGAATTTTAGAAAACTTTCTTCTTATCCTATTAATAAAATTCGTTATTGCAATTTCCTTAGGATCCTGAAAGATGTTTCTTACATGCATCTTACATTATGGGTATTTACGATGCCATGCTCTCCTATTACAATAACATGTATTTTTCTAAAGCTGCAGAATGGCTATCATGCGTTTGTTTCAAAATTTGAAAACTAGAAAAAGATATTAAAAAAAAACACATTATTACAGAAGAAGTAGAATACCACATGAATGTAAAAATGCACATGTATGTGATTAAACTAGAACGTCATTGTTCATTATAATAAGAGAAATAGGAATCATTCAATATTACATTTATAATGTGTTGCAAAATGGACCAAAACATGCAATGCAGTTTATTACGTAACCTGGTAAATGATTTCCTAGATTTGTAATATTTTAGTTTTAATTTTTAAAGAATTTAGAAAGCTTTAGCTCAGGTCGGTTGGATGAATTCGTGAATTGAAGAACATGGCTGGAAACGGGAGATTCCTGACAAGACCAACGCACACGGTGGTTGTTTGTAATAAAGAGGGCTGAAACTGGTCATCCGGTCACCGCGTCTAGTTTTGCACCGGCTCATGTACGTGCTCACCCGATAACCCAGATTAGATAAAGAAGAGCTTTTAATTATGTTATCGTTTTGAACCGTATATTTGAAGGTGACAGGGTCATATATTTTGTACGCAGAGCACGAGAAATATGAACTCCAAAATTCTCAGTTGAGGTTAACGTCTACGTTTCTTGAAGCCCTATCTTCCCCATGATAAAAAAATACTACATATATCACTAGTTTTACGCGGAGAGATATACGGGTTTTTCCTGGTCATAGAGAAATCATTTCTGCGTGCCATCTGCCTATTTGCTTTTTTTTTTCTTAAAAAAAATAAAAATTTATGACTTCAATAATTACATTTATGTTAACTATTTTTCTTCTCAAGCAGGCGTAAAAGGAGGAGAGAGGTTAGGAGCAACAAGAAGAGAAAACATGAACATCGCTGTCGAAGTAGAATGGGGGGAGATGTAAAAGTGGGATGGGAAGGGAGGCGTTTGACAACATACAATCTTTGAGGGAAAAGGAAGGTTAAGGCAGTATTTTGGAAGGATTGTCAATGTTTGACGGTTTCTAATTGCAGTTGTACTTCCTTGTGCAGAAATTTCTTACTTTCTCCCTCGAAAAAAAAATCAGCTACACCTAAAACATTACGTTCATCTGGTTGGATATACAGTAAACATACAAAATATTAATAATTATTATTATTGGTAATTATAAATGTATGATTCTATCCCCACATATTTCATATAGACTAACGAAAGAAATTATCGTATATAGCTGTGGTAAAATATATAAGAAACAAAACTGTTTCAAGAGATTCCTAACATGGTAATAAGAGAAAACAAATAGATTATCGTTGGTGTAAATATGTTTCCTCTCATTCCTTTTTCCTCTTTAACAAAATTCCGAATACTCTATCATAAATCAGAATCTGAGGCAGAATATGATTGCCAGTTGATGGCCTATATATACAGGGTGGTAACGTAATGCATCGACAAACTTCGGGAAAAGATTATTGAAGAAAGTTTGAATTCGGCCTAGCTTCGGAGCCAGACGAGAATAAACTTAGCACAGTAACGTCAGAAGTGGCATAATGCCAATACAAATAATGACGCAAGGTTTTTCGGTTTCCGACGTTTTTCACCCCCACTCCTAGTAGAATACATACGTAATTTAAAGTTGGTTTTAAGTTCATTTTGCTGATTAAACGTTATCGGTTTAATCAAAATAAGTTTATTTTTAAATCATATTTCCAGAAAGACGTCATTATGTTGATTAGACATTAACACAACGTGTATTCAACATGTTATTTTCAACTATTTTATAATATATTTTGCTTAATGCATTTCTTACCAATGTTGTGCCAAAATAATATAATTAAAAACTAATTCAATGACACAAATTAATTTAAGTGTTCTCATGTGCACGTTGAAAACAGATTGAATTTTAAATCACACTTCAGCAAGACATAATTTTGTTGATACGACATTAATACGACGTACATTCAACTATCATGCATAATACAGGGTAAGTCCAAATTATGTACCCGATTTCATAAATTTATTTTGTGAAATATAATGAACATATCTGAATGTAATACATGTGGTAAGAATTGTAACTCTCAAAGTTTTTTTCAGTCACATCACAAGTGCTCTATGTGAGCTCCTCGCGTAACACGACACACATCAAGCCGATAGTCTATCTCCTGCAAAACCTTATGTAGTGTGTCACGGTCAATCTCTGCAATGGCTGCTGTGATGCGGGCGCGAAGGTCACCCAATGTTGTTGGAAGTGGTGGTACGTAAACACGATCCTTTATGAAACCCCACAAAAAGAAATCACACGGGGTCAGATCGGTAGAACGAGGTGGCCAACGAATGAGAACTCGATCCTCCTGAGATGCACGGCCTATCCAGCGCTGTGGCAATGCCTCATTGAGATGATCCCGAACGCTGCCATGGTAATACGGAGGGGCCTCCACCCAATTGAAGAATGAAATCTGCACTATCCTCTTCGAGCTGTGGAAGGAGCCATTGTTGCAGCATATCAAGAAAAACATGTCCTGTCACAGTAGGTTAAGGAAGAAAAAGGGCCCATAAATCTTTTCAGGGGAAATGGCACAAAACACATTCACCTTGGGTGAATCGCGTTGGTGTTCCACAACTGCGTGGGGATTATCAGTTCCCCAGATCCTTACGTTGTGTCTATTCACATTCCCAGAAAGGTGAAACACCGCTTCATCACTGTAACGTAACCTTTCGGCGAACCCATCCTCTTCCATTAACGTGAGAAAATCAGCACAGAAAGACGCTCGAGCAGCATAATCAGTGTCTCTTAAGGCTTGTAGCAGTTGCAAGCGATAGGATTTCATTTGTAAACGTTTCCGCAGAATTCGCCATACAGTTTTCTGTGGCATTTCAAGTTCCCTCGCTGCCCTGTAGGTAGACTTCTGTGGACTCCGCACAAAACTGGCGCGAACACGTTCCACTGTCTCTTCCTCAGCTGAAGGACGGCCAGTCGATTTTCGCTTACATATGCAGCCCGTATCACTGAATTTTTCATACCACGTACGAATGTTTCTTCCAGTAGGTGGGTGTCTGCCATACTTTTTACGGAAATGCCGTTGAACACTCATCACAGAGTTGTTTACATGGTAATCCAGCACACAGAACGATTTCTGCTCTCCAGTCAGCGCCATTTTCGTTAACTGCTTCCAGCGCCGCGTAGCGGTAGACAATGCAACCACGCCGGACATAAACTAAACTCAACTAAACTTTGAACTTTTGCCTTTCCTTGCGCGAAGCTCACATTAAGATATGTTCATTATATTTCAGAAAATAAATTTATGAAATCGGGTCCATCATTTTGACTTACCCTGTATATCCCATATTTATTTTCACACTTATATTTCAAATTTAATTGGTTACATAATGTAACTAGCAGCAAATACAATGCAAATAACTATATTTTCCATGTTTTTATTTGTATGTTTGAAACAGGTTGAATTTTAAACTATATTTCAAAGAAAATTTAATTTCAATGATACACTAAAAGAGTAGATTACTCTCCAGGTGAGCTTTTGGATAAGTGGTCAACGCATCGAGCTACCAACGAGAAGTAGATAACGTTCTTGCATTCGAACTCCACAGCAGTCGATCGGATTAATTACTATTAACACCATATGCCATGATAAAAGCAACGAAAAAATGGAACTAAATGTGTGTATAACAATATGCTGCATTCAAGCTCTGTTTTGGCCAGCTAAACCTGTACCTTCATCGTTTCTTTTCAACTATTATTCAACGCCGAATCAAACGTTGAACAGGCGGACATTTCGAAACATTTACAACATTAACTTAACGTTTCGATACTAACGTTTCGTCTACGTATTTTCAATATCTGCATGATACTGGGAACATTTTTTATCACTGTGTTTTTCGGGAATGCAGCTAAATGTCACCACTTCTTGACTGATGTAAAAGATTTCCACTCTTGTTCCAATAGCCAGCAACCATGGCCCAGGCAGTGGCGTCGCAGACTTAGAGATGGTATTAGGAGGCAAGAGGGTTCGAATCGTTATGCCGGCTATCCTCACTGATATTTTCCCAGGGTTTTCCTCAGTCACATCAGGCAAATGCCGGGATGGTACTTTCAAAGTTGACGCTGGGGGACATCTTTCCGCATCCTTTCCCGAATCCTATCCAGGCCTGGGCCTTAGGTGCATAACGATCATTAAATAAACTCAAATTCATTGTATATTAAAATTGAATGAATGAACTATCAGAATTATGGAAAAACTGAATATTTATTATATTGTAACACCAAGTATTTATTTACACAGACAAGATATAATTATTTTCACAAAGCAGTTTCCCTTTTGTTTTAGTGTCCTTATCCATCTGCTTATTTCTTATTACTTCGATAATACCTTGTGGTTTTCTCATTGGCTTATTCTGATAACCAATTCACGGGTCTACTAGTTCAGGTAAAATGCATTACCGATGAAAAGAAAACGGTTTATCCAGAATCTTTATCATAAAAGAATGATATCTTCTTATCTGAAATAAGATATTTCTTTCGGGATATAACCTTTTCAGGGAGATAGGCACATTTGTAGCCGTTATTTCAAATATATATTTAACGGTCAAGAAACAGGTCCACATTTGATACTTTCACACGAATGTGTCGACTGATATCTAGATTTCTGTTTGAAGTTGTTTTTGTTTTCCAAATGTCACTATCAGTTTAGCTGTAAACAGAACACCAACGACAGGCGTAGTGGGCACTTTCAAAGTTTATTGTATGGATTGTTTTACTTGCAGTGTTTACTTTCTGAGAGCTTTGGCGACGAAACTTTTAAATAATATTCTTTTAAGTATTGATCACCACTTAACGTCGTTGTTTGATGAAACTCATTGTTGCTAACGACATGATATCAGTAATAGCCCAGGAAATAAATGCTTGATATCGGGAATACTTAGGAGATACCTGAATTTTGGCCAGTAGCTTCATCCTTACCAGATGTGCATTTTCCCAAAAGTCCCCGCCCCTCCCCCTTCTGCTTTTCCCCAATCCCCCCGAAGTACAAATTTACAGATTTCCAGAAATTCTATTATATCTCCGTAACAAAGAGGCATAGCGATATGATTCTTGTTTGTTATAATTCCTAGATAACAGGCTACAAAAATGGTTATCATGCGTGTTGCGCTATTGCTACTAGCTTTGTCGTAATCTAGATCCAAAGCCCAAAATAAGAATATTTTGCTATCAATATTTACACTCTTTACGGTCTAAACTCAAAATATCAAAAACCTGTTGGAAATAAAAGTTGTTGCTTGTTTCATAACCTTTAAAATAAAGCATATATCAATATGGTTGAACCATTACTGTGTTATCTATTGAGGTAGCAATGACGCACAACAGCGCGCGAACACTGCTTTTCCTTCTATGTATGGCCTATCCACATTAGGCAGTTGTGAGCTGTCGACGATTATGACAATACATCTTTGTTGTTTAGTGTCAAGTTAAAAAGTGATGAATTGATAGTGTATTATGACGGTCTTTTCATGTGATATATCAAGTACCCAAATAGCATTTCAGCTTGAAACAAGGTTTAATCACGTCAAAATTGCTATGTGGGTAGTGAAAAAAGAGAAATAAGGTATGTACTTCAATTGTAAGCTATTTCTGTACTCAGCAAGAGAAAATAGAACCTCATAGAATTTATTACGACAAGGTTAGTCATATTACTATTATTTCGAAATTACATTTTAGTTGGCAATTTTAGTTTTTAGTAAAACATACCTCTGAAGATGTAGTATTTTCAATTGAAAGTTGTAGGTTATATTGTCAGCGCAGTAATCAGTTATTATTTTAAAGAAACTTTTATCAGCATCTTGTGAAAATGTACGTAGCAGAATTAATGCATTAAACTTACCAAATTACTTATTTATTAGAAATACAATAAAAGAAGAATGTTGATTTTGATTTATTGTTTTTCTTAATGGAAATATCTTGAAAAAGAAATTGTAATTGTGGAAATAGAATTACGGACATTATTGAGGATAGTGTGAGATGAATAGATGCGCTGCATGACAAATTGGAAGAAGAAGGTGCTATTCGAGTTCACAGGGCGTCCATGATAGGCATACTAACATCAAAACTGATTATAAATCAATGCAGACCGATAATCAATGCATAAAATGGTACATTCAACTTTTTTAGGACCTCAGAAGTAACGTTCGATTTAAAAATAAATTGCATGATTTGTGGGAAAGAATTCAGTGTTAAAACTGCATGAAAGCACAAGAAATGTTTTTATATTTTTGTGACTTAAGAAATGGGATACAATTTTATCACGAAATGGGAATTACGAAATGATAAGCGGGGATAACAGGTAAGGGATAAGCTTTTTATTGTGAGTACAAGGGCATAAATACAGTGCCATGGAAACGGTTTCAGATATATTTTTAAAGAATTAAAACAATTGGACTTGACCTAAATACAAACGAGGAATTCATTTTGTCTGTTATGTGAGTACATATAAAACAGTGGCGAATTCCAGTACACTCTGAATAAATTAAAATATATTAATACACTTGTATCTGGTCAAGAGGATGGCTGTCATATACAAAAAACATTTTTAATAACATTTTAAAGACCGGATAATTATTTCAAATGTTTCTGGGGAGGGAAAATGTACTCTGCTTGTCGGATACGGCTCATAAAATCATGTATCAGTGATATAATAAGACGGAAAACTGCCCCTGATACTGGAGGGTTAAGGATAGTATTAGATGCAGCCACCTTCATACAAGCAAATATACAGAGGATGATGGCTTATAACTGAAGTATATACCCAGATTTTATTGACAGCAAGTCTGATTGGCGAAACCTCATATTATAATAGGTCTATGTGGAGAGTGTAATTTTATTTGATGCAGCTTGTAGGATTAAACAAGCAATATGAATGGAATTGGTTCATTAACAATCTTATTAGTACCTATGAAAAGAATGAATCGATGTGCATAAAACCAGTACAATTTATAAATTTTCATCCTAGTACTATTTACAGGCAATTGAGTTTGACAGCAGATCAAGCTAAAAAACTCAGCTGGTGATCATCACATTTGACTCACCTTAGATGAATTGACTTCGATTGAATTATGACATTCAGGCATCTATGGCTCCGACCAGAATAGGGTAGGAGAAAGGATGAACTGTGAACCCGAATAGTTCTTTCTCCTTCCAACTTTTCATGCAGTTCATTGTTTCATTTCACACTAACCTCAATAATGTCCGCAGTTCTCTTTTTACAATTACAGTTTCTCTTTCAAGTTATATCCCACTTAGAGCACACAATACATCAAAATCAACCATTCTTCTTTTATTGTATTTCTAAGAAATAAGTAATTTGTGAAGTTTAATGCATTCATTACGGTACGTAAATTTTCACAAAATCCTGACAGTTTCTTTACAATGGTAATCGATTACCACGCTCTGGTAGAAGATAATATATATTATATACAGTATTCAATTGACAATACATCATCATCAAAGGTAAGCTATAATAAAAATTAAAATTACCAACTAAATTTAATTTCCAACCAATATGACTGACCTTATCGTAATAAATTCTATGAGGTTTTATTTGCTATTCGTGAACAAAGAAATAGTTTAAAATTCACGTACCTTCTTTTATTTCACTACCCACATAACAATTTCAACCTGACTCAAAATTTAATCAAGCTTACTTTGATAAGTGGAATGATGACTTGATGCAGTTTTAGCAATTTAAGCCACAATGTTTAAACAATGTCCCATTAAGAACTCTAGTTTACAGAAATCAAGGTTGAAGTACCCTTGTCAGGACAAGAAAAAAAAATATACTTCTTACAAGACTAAAAACGTTGTTCTGGATAGGAATCGATCCGAGTGCCATTGGCACACTAATCCGATGTTGTAGTCACTAGACCATGGAATCACACACCTGAGTTCGAATTCGAAGCATTGTTTATACTTAGTCCAGGTAATCAGATCGCAGGCATCTCTAGTAATGGGAGAAGATTAGACAGCGTCGAAACCGGCGTGTCACGTGATGGAACTTCAGGGCACTGAGACGACAGTGAAAGTGCAACAACAATAATAACTAAAGTTTGACAAGATTTCTCGCATAGTTGCTGATTCCAACAAGCTTGAATGTGCTTTGTTATAACTACCAAACCACTTTTTTTCAAAACTTTCTTGGTTATAAGCTCAACATAATATCAAGATTAAAAAGCTCGACACGAGCGACGGACAACCTTGTTGCAAGCTGGCATGCTATCTGGGTACGTAAGATATCGCATTAAAAGGCCGTCAAAATACACTGCCAGTTCATCACTTATTTTACTTTCCACTACACAACAAAGATATATTGTCATAATCGTTGACAGTTCACAACTGCCTAATGTGGATAGGGCACACATAGAGGAAAAAGCATTGTACGTGCGCTGTTGCGCGGCATTCCCACCTCAATAGCTAACACAGTAATGGTTCAACCATATTGCTATATACATCATGTTAAATCTTATGACACAGGCAACAACTTTTATTTCGAACGGGTTTTTGATATTGTGAGCTTAAAACAAGCTACACCGTAAAAAGTGTAAATATTGAAAGCAAAATATCCTTATTTTGCGCTTTGGATCTAAATTACGGCAAAACTACTAGCAATAGCGCAGCAAGCATGATAAACATTTTTGTGACCTGTTAACTAGGAATTATAACAAACAAGAATCATATCGCTATGTCTCTTCGTTACGGAGATATAATACAATTTCTGGAAGTCTGTAAATTTGTACTTCGGGGGATTGGGAAAAAGCACAAGGGGGGGTGGCGGGGACTTTTGGGAAAATGCACATCTGGTAAGGATGAAACAACTGGCCAAAATTCAGGTATCTCCTAAGTTGTGTATTCGTTGGTGATGAATCGGGTATTATGTATGCATGGCGAGTGTGAGTGTAAGAGGGATATTTCAGTCTAAAGTAATGGTTGAGTGATGTCATGCGAACTTTGTGGATTTTAGATCTTCTCCACGGTCATGGCAATCGCGTACCCATTTCCTAGAAGACAGAAATACCTAAAACTGATAATAACAGAGCGCTCACGATGCTGTACGTATGATCGAAGATAAAACCTTTTGTTCGCTCCCAGAGTTGCTGCCGACTTGTAGTCAGGACAGCGCTCCAGCTCTGGATGGCAGGAACTTAAAAACTGCGGAAGAAATATAATGCAGCGAGTGCGCGAGTGAAAGTGAGAAAATGCGTGTGATGTGAGGTGATGGGCGCGGCGAGTCTGGAAGAGAGAAGAGGAGGAGTTCCCGGAACCAGCCCCGATCCATGGATCTGGAGGAGAAATCCCGCTGCCCGGGGCCCTGAATCAACTCGACCGGCTTGGAGCCGCGTACAGAATGAATGGTAGTATGAATGGAGGAATGAATGTGACTTTATGTGTTTTCTATAAAATATTCAGTTAGTGATACTAGGGGACATATAGTTTGCTGGGATAAAGGTAGTTACAAGTAGTACAGATTAGGTAATGAGTAAAGATTAGAATTAGAAAAAGAAAGACAAATAATGTAAAGTAGAAACTCTATAAGCTCAACTAGAGAACGGATACAAAATAGGAGTTCCAATCGTGTTAAAATACTAATAATAAAGATAATAAACAGTAAAGTATGAATGAATGAAAGAGAAAAAACAGACAAATCTAAAGCTCTCATAAACCAAATCAGAGATATGCACAAATAATAAATAAGAACTAAATGACAATAATAAAAATTTAAATAATAATGTCACAAACAGGTATAAATGAATAAATAACTGAGGTTTGTATGGCTCAAGTCACTTGTATATGTAAAATAATGTATGCATTGCTAGTAGAAAAAAATAAATAGTAACTTTCCCCCCAACTCGCGGAAATAGGGTCCAGGTTTATCCATCGGGAACTGGGCTACAGAAATATCCCCCCTCAGTCCTCCTATACTCTTTTCTTTTTTTTTATCTTTTTTTGGATACCAGTTTAAATTATCCAATTTCAGGTCCTACGGACTCCGTGTCTCGACGCCGAGAAGGGGTCGAGACAGGGAGACCACTTGGGGGATGGCCTACCCCAGCTTTGTGGAGAATCCCTTTTAGATTCGCTGCGCCCCTCAGGCGCTCGAAACAAAGCTGTGCTAAGAGAGCAAAGAGGTAGGGGTGGCAGGAAGGTCCTTAAATAAAAAAAATATCTCCTAAGTATTCCCGACATTTGCCCCTGTTTTCCCTTTATTTCTTGGGCTATAGATTGAAATGTTCACATTTGTGTGTGTAGTGCGATAGTGAATACATTATAAATATATAAATAACACTTATATTTGGTAAACCTTTGCATAGTGTGTTGTGTTTTTTAATATATTTATCACGTTCTTGAGTACTCATCTTTCAATATTGCGAACTGTAAGAAAAGAAAGTTAGAGGATAATGTATAATACATATTTTGAACTACATTGAGGATCCTGATCTGGATTGTATGTTGAGTGATGAAGAGTGTTAAGAAGAGCCTGGGCTTAGCTATCATTTAGACACAGATAACTGTATCGAACTTATGGTATTGGGAGTTATATTTCTCTTTCCACTTTAAGTTTCAAGGAAACACAAATGTAAGGGGGCCCATCAGAGGTTAAAGTGTATAAATAATTCACAGCCATATTCAATCCACTACTAGATGAGGCCTCTCCCGGAGGGAGGAGTTAGTCTACTGTTGCTACGCTCACCAGACGTGTTGGGAGAGGAGAAACGAAGATCTAAAATGTGATCGCCGTTGTCTTTTATTCACAGCAACTCCCTAATTGTCCTCACGATGTTGGGTGAACACCAGAATTTTGAGCCTCCACCGGCTCGGGTCCACTCACAGTGAAGTGGAGGCCTTGTGAAACTGTTTGTTCACTTGAAGATGTGTGAGAAACTATCATTTATATTCAAGAACCTGATGTTAATGAAATAGCACAGAAACTTATCTAGTCTTGAAAATACAGTGATGTGCTAAAAATTCCTCGGAAGTTCTACCTCTAATTAGTTATTGCGTGGAAATTCTTGTTTTTATGAAATTATCAAACCTAATCGAACCTAATCTAACTTACACTAACCGAACTATACTCTATTATAACCAAAACCTAAAGAAGTTTGTCAGGGATTAACAAAGACATCAATTATGTATATGATAAAGGATTTATAGATGTTACTTCATTCGTGACACGTACACATATGTAGCCGTTTGAAAATGACGTCAGAGATGAGCCAAATTTCACATTAGAGCCAAATCTTTGTGTTCTATGTTCAAAAGTTGTTGGAATACACAAAATGAAAAAAAAATGAACAGGAAATTCTTCTTCGAAAACATTTCCTATCTGAGGAGGTATCAACAACTAAGTCAGACCATTCAACTTTCACACAATGCAATTGTGTCTATATTTATTGGTAATAAGAGTGCTTTTCGGAAGGTGATATCTTTTTGCGTGTTCTCGTCAATCTTCTTGAGTAATTAAAAGTTTCGAAAAACGTTCCAAGCTTGCGAAATATTGACACAATGTCTAACAGAATAAGGACACTTCATTTCTGTAATACACCGGTCTTTACTGTCTTCATTTAGCACAATGCCATCTGGCGACCCTGCGAGAAACGGATATGTATCAATGAAGAGTCCGCAACGTAGCATTTTCACACCGAATTCTTCTGTATATTTTCCCCGCACTGTTTCTTCATAATCATCTTCCCAATCAGTTCCGGTTTCCATGATTTGGATGAATGATATTGGTTTGAAATCATCTTCCCAAGACCATTCCAAAGACACTTCAATCAACTTCATAACTAGTAGTTCGAAAGTTTAAAACTCTCCTCCTGGAAACTCGGGATCAGCCCCAGCTACCCAGATTAATGATACGTGTTTGAACTCTTATTACCAGGATATTTCCAATGACAACTCAATCCCCTTCCTAACCCTACTAGTTCCAAAGAGATATCTGGCACCGCCCCTATCTATGAATCCGCCTCTGCGATGTGTATCGACTCTAAGGCTTCGAGCTAGTCTCATCAAGATCTTTCCAATTGCACCGCAATAACCTTACTAGCTCTAGTAGTTCCTGAGTTGAAAGTTGTCGACAGATAGGCGTTCGGAGATGGTGCACAGCCCTGCTGCTGAGCCTAAAAGGAAAGAAGTTATAAATATCTGAATAAATATTTTTTTCAGTGTGTAAGGAAAAGATTTATCTATACAAAACCCACGAAATTCCTCAATTTTTATTCTCCAACAAATAAATGTTGCATATTTCACTTGGTTCGTATCCCGATATATAGGAATTTGCACTTGTAACTAAGATTCAGACAACTTTCCATTCCCCTCTGCTCTACCTTCCTTGTTTACACAACACTGCTAATGAATGATCTTATATCCTTCCATCTTTGTCAAAGATACAATGCTGTCAAACTCCCTCCCACCTACCATCGCTCCATGCGTTATTCCATTCAACTAAGTCGTCTTCATATTTTCCCGCACCGTTTTCCTCATAACTTCCCTCTTCTTAGAAGAACACAGTTATCAGAAATGTAATTATTTAAGGCACATATTGCTATTGTTTAAACCGTAAAGAGGCAGATGGCACGCAGAAATGGTTTCTCTATGACCAAGGACAAGTCGCATCTCTCTTCGTCTCAAACTAGCTGAGTGATATATCTAGTAATATTTGTGACACGTGAAAAATAGGACTTTCAAGAAACGTAAAAATTAGCCTTAATGATATTTTTCAGGACGGGTCATTAGAGTCAAGTTTCGAACCGGGTCACCTATGTTCGGGTCTGTCCAAATTACCAAAATGACCCTGTGACCAGCCCAGTAGTAGAGCGTTGGGGCAGCATTCGTTAGGTCGTGGGTTCGATCCCAATGGCCGACAATCCTGATTGATTTTTTTCCAAAGATTTCCTCAGTAACACTAGGCAAATGCCTGGATGGCATCTCTAACATAGACCCTGGCCAACACCTTCCTGAATCTATTTCATTCCCTTATGCCGGACTAAACCTCAGATACCGAAAGGCCATAGTTAAAATTCAATTTCAAAAGGTGGTCCTGCTTCAGCACTAACAACATCACACATATGGCATGATCAGGTATCAAATACAACCCCAGGCACGGGAGGTGAACGTACTATTATTGAGCCTCTGCGGTTCTCATAATTTCCAAGATCCCGAACACAACTTCCATTTTGAGGGCAAGAAATTATTATATTTTCTCACAGCGTTACCCTATTCTCTGCGCGTTTAGTGCCAAATTAAAAGTATAATTACGTTTATATGTGTATGTGTTTAAATATGTTTACAATTTATTAGAAACAAAAATGATATTTATGAATTTTGGGTAATACGTTGGTGTATATCGCGTTTCAAACTTTTGCTATTAATATGATTCACATAATAATAATAAAGAGGGTCTATCCGCTTACATGTGTCCTATCTTAAACTAGCATCTTCCTCACAAAAAAACATAAGACCACCGTGGTTTATCCTTTGTGTGAGCACCATGTGTCTTAGCAATAGCACTGCACGGTAGGCTACGACAAACCGGTAGTCCAGCATGGTAGGCCATTGCTGAAGCCTACGACGAAATTCAGATATTTTACCACTTCACTTTATAGGCTCTCCACAGGCCTCGAAGATTGGTGACACGACGAGACGGAAGTACCATTTTCAGTAGGTCAAAACCGCAGACATAATATGGAATTGCATCTGTTGATGTCACCGGTATATTGTGAAATGGAATAGTCTAAATACCGGTGTCTTTAACCATCTGTTATAGAAGGTTACGGGTAAAATTAGAATGAGACATTTTCCAAATGCACATTGGCTAAGTTGTTGGTGTTTTCATACTAACGAGGCAGATTGTCCGTATACATTTGGGTCAATATGTGTTGCTGAAAGATTGCATAGTTGATTTTCAGTTATAGGCACCTGACGAATACATAATTTGAGGCGTTTATTTCCAACCAGTTCCTTGTCCTAACACCATAAATGTTGGGAAATTGGCAAAACACTTGTTACTCTATTTTTATTTTTTAAAACTGGACACATGTGAAGCTACAAAATATCTTGCAAATTGGGAGAGTTGTTACTTTATCAATAGCCTTCTTGCGAAAGGATACTGAAAAAAGATAAATATATATACAATATGTACTGTTAGTTACGATTTTGTGCTTTAATTCCTTACCAGAATTAAAAGATTCTAGGGATGGTTGGGAATAGCAAAATCTTATTAAAGTATTGCAAAATTGATAACTTAAATCACCAATGCAAATATCTCATTTTTTATATTTTTTGGGGATAAGGACCAGTTTGGAAATGGACATGTTAATTGCCTTGATAGTAGTATTCCACAACTATCGTAAATCCCTTCGAAAAAGTTGCTTTACAATGACGGTTGAACCCGGGACGTGATTAAGCACCGCAAAAAATGTAAATGATAGCTCGATTTTTTCCACAGTCTAGTATATACAGGCATGGTTGATCTAGTGTGGTCACGTAATTCCACTTTTCCCGGATAAAAGCTTTTCTTAGAGGTGCCCGCTTTTGGTCTTCTTCTCACACCGATGGGTCGCACTTAGATATTGTCCACGACTTTAAAATACTTTTCGGAGGTTCAACTTCTCTCGGAGGTTTAACTTCAAAGTTAATTGTGCCACGCGCAGGCCTGTGGCCATAACACGTTGTGAAGGGGGATTTTCCTGGGAAGCCATTCGACGTAACCTATGAAACACAGGCGGCGTCCGTTCAGTATACGCTTGCTCTCTAGTCCCCTTTGTTGGTGATAGAATCGTTAGTAACTGTTGGTTTTTATGCTGATTCATTATGTTCTTGGTAGTAGTTGAACCCAATCCTATCAATCCGAATGCATGCTTGTAAAAAGCAAGTACGTAGCCCTTCCAAAATCGGCTTAGCTTTGGAGCCATGATTCACACAACACATACTTGCAATAGTGACTCACTACTACAAATAACTAACTGACTTTCTTCTGTGCTTTTATCTACTCGGTTCTGTCCATTCTGTGAGCAAGGGCGATGATTCAAGATTGTACAGATGTCCGCGATAGACTTTCTGTGTTTATCCTACTAGATGCTATGAAAACTTTCAACCAGCCATCATAGAATAGAGATAACTTACAATGATCATTGAGATTAAGTTAACAATGCATCATATTAAACATTAGAAGCCATGTAACTGGTATAACTTAAGTAAAATTTATTTTCAAGTGGAACACTTCGAATTTCCGTCATAATTTTACCGTCATTTAAATTTTTCCAAATATGCTGTGACAATGGGAAGGTATCAGAGTTCGAGTGTTGCTAGCGGCCATCCTAACTAAAGTTTCTCAAACTTTTCCCAAGGCTAATCTAACAAATACCAAAGTGGTAGATAAAATAATTCAATGGCGTCTACCTAGAATGGTAAGAGAACTAATGCGTTGTACGGATGAATGATCCATACAGCATCCATATCACTGCCAGGGATGAATGTTCATTATGATTATGATTTCACGAGAATAGTTTAAGGAGCGAGTAGTGCTCGCGCCTACAGAAACTACCCCGTAGCAGCAGCAGCAGTTGTATTTTCATCTTACTATTGTATAACTTCTTTAACACCGTTCGTAAATTGTCCCCGTGAAAACACAGCTTAACTTATAACATCCCTGGACATGACAGGCATAAACATTGCAGTTGCCCTTGAAGAAAATATTTAAAATGGCAAAAGTTTACAAAGAAAAAGTACTTTACGAAATGAATTACAAATATTACTAAAGAAGTTTTGTATCCACAATGGTGTTAACATTATTGCCAAAATATGTCGCGTAAGTGCGAAAGTAATAGTGGATATCTGAGAAGAATACTTTTGAAAAATGTGAAATCTACTATGACAGGCTAACTTATTATTTACTAAGCACAGAGATTTATGTTACGTAATTCTTTTACTTTCAGACCACAAACCACCTCCACAACAATGGAGTCCAATGCCAAGTACGTAATTTCTTTATCTTTAGAAGTATCTGATTTTGACAACTAATTTAACAATAATTTACATATTTTCATGTGCTTTTTTGGTTTCTTAATAAATTAAAGCACTTATGATTCGGAATCATTAAGAAAGATTAGTCATTAATACATGCACTGTAATAATTAACATAACTAATTTTGTTAGGGAAATATTTTATATAATATCTGTAGAATATTTCGCTAATTGGTTTCACTTTTTGAAACATTAGTTTGATACGAAGTTTACTACCAAAAAGAATATATAATAAAAATCACATTGGAAAATATTATTGTTAGGTATGTTATTTGTCAGTAAAGACAGAACCTTAAAATTGACAGTGCTTGTGTTTAAGTTCCCTCCGCAAAGAAAAGCAATGTTCGTGGTTGTTCGATTATTTGAAATTAACTGTAGGCAGTAATGTTTTCGTTTACCATAACGTAAATTTGTATTTGATTCAAAAGTTTTCTTTAGTTACTATTAGCAATCTAAGCATATAAAAAATAGGTAAATTTCCACATGAACGTTTACAAACGTAGCAAAATATAGTGTTTGTTACTGATTTTCTGTATGTGTTTAAAACCAACTTTCAGACAATCAACAGGCAGTAAGTCCAGTTCCAGGTAAGTGAAAAGTGTTATATGTTTATTCTTGTTTGAAGTATCAGTTTGAAGAATATACGAGCTCTAATCTTGAACGATAGTCACGCATGTATTGTACATAAATGTCAGACTAAGGCACCGGATATGTTTCTTGTGCACATGAAGATTACTATTCGACAGACTAATAATACAAATACCAGAATACTCGCAGAGTCAAGGAAAGAAAGGTTGGAAATCACATAAGGTAAAACACTCTAAACTGCAATTTCTTTAGTTTAATTAAAATATTTTATTGCAAAATGTCACGTGCGTACACACCCCGAAAGTAAACTGTACTTTCATTTTTCAAGGAATGTAAGTTCAGTTCTTGAATATGTAGATTTCACGACGCTTTCTTTTAAATTCGAAATAGATTTGTGTTATCAATTTCCAGTTCTTCTACAAAACAAACAATGACGGTTTTGCATACCTCCAGGAAGAACATGCGTAAGTGTACAAAACCGTGCACTGAGATAAAGTTTGGCAAGAAAGTTACATATTGCAGTTTGCCTCCGAGGTACTGATATTATATTCTTTTCTGTTTTCATTGCACCCGTACTCGAGATATATCATTGAAATTTAAACGATTGTGTTAGAATAAGAATTTTGGATTACATGTGATCATTTTTCACATAAGTCCGCTTTTTAACCACTGACCCACTACGTTGTACGAAGGATGAAGTTTAACAAAAACATAAAAAATACGCGGAAGTTCAGTATCTTTCATTCTGGATTAAAGATCTTACTTGGAAAAAGAAAATGAACCCAGCAATTGATTTTTAACACTTATGTATTAACTATGTACTTTAAAAAGTCAACAAAATGCGTCTGTATTGAAACAGGCAAATGTGTTCATTTTCAGATACAATAGAGTCGCGAAAACTCGGCACTCGATAACCCGGTAGTCCGGATAGCTCGGCCACACTCTGACAGGGCGAAAAAAAAACCGCGCGCAGACCCATTCAAGGTCAGTTTTATGCCTTCATAAAGTATTTTTCTTAGGTCTGTCTTATCAGGTAAATTACTGTACACTGTGCATTAATTTCATTTTCATGTAGTAAAGGGTATTTGGGCAGTTATTTCTCTGTTGTATTCTCAATCAGACAATACATACAAGTAAAGTATTATATTTTCTGAGGAAACACTCATACTTATTCTTCTTTAACCCCATCCCCGATAACCAGGCATTTTCACAAACTCGGTCACCCTTCGGTCCACATAAGGCCGAGTTTTCGGGACTCTACTGTAATAGCATTTTTCGTTCCATCCAAAAGTCCGTAACGGTAAGACTAAGGAACAGTATCCAAAAGCATTTGAAAAAGGTGCAAATATTCTTCAGACGCTACGTACAATACTTTTATAATTTTGTACACCCTTCAACTTTGACCCAAATCCTACAAGTTCATGACACTGACCTTGTTGATATTGTAAACCACAAATATTAGAATTATCGATGTCATTCCGTGTGTCGTAAAAATCAGTAATCAAACTACGTGCGACTTATAAAATAATCATTAAAATTTAAGCAAGATTTACCAGTCTGAAACAAGGAGTTTGTTGGAACCTCCTAGTGAGAGACATGAACAGTCATTGTCAAAAGTTGTGAATTTGATGATTACATTTTAATGTATATTTGTTTTCCCTAATCCCTCTTTTTCTAATCTATACTAAATATATTTGGAGTCTTCCTGAGTAGGAAGCATCTTCCTCAAGACTGCATAATGAACATACTGGGGAAACATTTGTTTATTTGTTTGTCTTTCTCGTCACTCTCAAGTCTTCGTGAAAGAGACGTTGTAGACTAAGAATATTTTTGAGTTCTCATCGTGACGTACCAAAAACGAAATGATATAGAAATAATAATTAAGATTTCGCAGATTCCCAAATTCATGTTTAACGTAACGTTGTTATAACATTGGTAAATATTATTATTGGGTTCTTGAGACCAATTCGTAAATGTTTCTGAGAATATTGTATTTTTCGCAACTCTGCATGTTTGTAACATATGATGGAGAAGAAAGTTGAACACTTTCTTGTCCCCTTTCATCTCCGTATGCAATGTCTTAGATACGTGTGGATAAGGCTATCATTATATGTTCTATAAGATTCCATGTACATACGTCGGGGTTATTTTGGTTTCAAACGGACCGAAAGGAATAATTGCGATTCGAACACGAATCAACTTCTCGCTCAATCTGATGCCTAACTTACGTCAAGGACACGCGCAATAAATAACAAATAAGTTTCGTGATCTGTGCATGGTAATAAACAATTTTACTACAGCAAATAGGGTAAATAATTCCAAAATCAAATTTACTAGTTAGCTGTTAGGACAATTTAACACAGGACGCTTGCGGTTTTTGTATTCCACCAAACTGCTCTGTTAAGGAGCAAAGGAAAGAATTGTAAACTCCCTACCGGTACTAGTGCTCAAAATTAGTTTTCGTACTTTAGATAACGGATCTTCTGTAAAGTAATTTGAAACAGATGTCGCATTTTCTATAATACAGGGAAACATATTCAATAGTTGAATGTTCTTGTTTTGAAATTGAAATTGACCTAAATTTACTCGTTCTTCCGTGCAAACTGACCTCACGAATGATTCTTTGTACGTATATACTACTAAAGGAACAATAGACCTAACCCTTAGATGCCTAAAGGCCATAAATAAAATTCAGAATACTGCTAAGGGGACAAGTTGTAATGCACATCAATTAGAATGGCTCTATGTCTGGACAAATCGGACGAATGTTAGAGGAATTATGACGATTGAAATATTGTATCAAACCGAAGTGAAATAACTTCCGGTATGCCTTATAATCCAAAGGAAAAATGTATATTGAAACATCATATTCCTGGGAAGAATTGCTGTTATTGAACATTCACTAATAGTTTGATCATGTAAGTGCTACGTACATTATATTGTCTAAAATATAACTAAATTGAAATG
Source organism: Lepisma saccharinum (assembly GCA_022664845.1). Lineage (NCBI taxonomy): Eukaryota > Metazoa > Arthropoda > Insecta > Zygentoma > Lepismatidae > Lepisma > Lepisma saccharinum. The sequence continues at coordinate 64,920 of JAGDQP010000522.1, read as the reverse complement.
TAGAAATACCATGATTACTGAGATAAAACTCTTAGTCAATATACTAAAATGTCGTATTTTCATATATCTAATATAATATATTTTTACAGTATTACAAAAATGCAATACTTTATTTCAGCTGAAGAGCAGCAGTCCGTACCACAACCTTGGGAAAGAGCGCAAGGTAGTAACATTTACTGGTTCAATTGATAGCAGATTTAGAAATTAACACATAGCACCAAGTAGATAATTATTTATATATTTCAATTAGTAATATATATATATATATATATATATATATATGTAGGGTTACTACACGCAAGATTTACAATTTGCTGTCATCAGAAATTTTGCAGGTGCATTTTGTAAGAAAACAACTGCAATTCATTGTATGATTGTGGAATTGCAAGTGTACATGTTATTACCGAGATTATAAAGTACGGTTATCGGAGACTTCATTTTTAAAAAAGTGTGTCGGGTAATATGGAATAAGTTTAATTGACAATCGGTCATTTTATTTAGATAGTTTTATACCATTACAACATTCATTTCCACAGAGGTTATTCCAAGTGACGATGACTATAAGTATTTGTTTTGTACGGGTGAATTTTCTGACGATTCCAGAGGAGTGTTGTAGAGCTTATCTTGTTTATTGCAAGCACATCACGATTGTTCAGCAGCAAAAAAGCACATTAGTGTCTTTTGCATATAATGTGTATTTTTTATAATTCTGCAATGCCAACAACTTTGTTCTTTGTATTATTATGACATTAAATTTTTCTTTATCTCGCCAAAATTAAGTATCTCACAATACGCGACTATTACATATTATATTCTAAAATAATATTTTCATAAAGCATACACTAATTTTCATAATCTTAATTGTTATCAATAAAAATATAATATTCATAACTTGAAATATCCAAGATTTGTACGTATTAACCTTTCAATCCATTTTATCGAAACATTTCGTGCTAATAATGACATAATACTAAAGTATCTCTCTCTCTTTCCCATATATATATGTAATGGGCGATCAAAAAACAATCGAAATTTTTACTACTCTTTTGCGGTAGTTTGGAAAAGTTGTACCTACATCTGAGTATTTCCTGTGCAAAATTTCAGAACCCTGGAATAATTTCATCTGTTCTGGTTGGGGGTCTGAGATTTTGAAAATTTTGTAAAAGGCGGAAAAATTATGCAATTGTGTAAGTTCTTAAAATATCACAGTTTTTATCCCGACAGAGGGTAAGTTGCACCCACATATATTAAATTACTGTGCAAAATTTCAGAAATGTGAAATAATAGCTTCTGTTCTGGCAATGTGCAACTTTTAAACACTACCGCAAAAGGGTCGTCAAATTTAGATTTTTCGCCCCCCCACTAATATATGAATCATATTTTTGTGAAGCGACACATGTCAAGTTTGGGCAGAAACTGAGTTAACCCCACCACTGTGTTTACTATGCATAGACTGCACCTTGTCTTGTGTAAAAACTGCACCTGTCAAGCTGTTGAATGCGCTTGGTATATTGATAATATATATAGGAGTTTCTAGGAGAAGCTACACGTGTCATCGACATGTGTACTTTCTCCGCGAAACGTTGTACTATTACTTGTAAGAATGAGACTGTATAAATATCGGAAGAACAACGTAATATTGAGATGCCCTCACGTATCTTAAACAGTATACGAAAGGAAGCCAATAAACAATGTAAGAACACCAATTTGCTTCTTTTTGTTGATCCAAAACAGGATAACAGGGTAACGATAATACTATGTTTCGAAAAGACTTCCACTTACATGTGTCTAAATATGTACATAGAAATCGTTGACTTTTCTTCACATGCCTTCACGTTTGAGCGTGTTAGTCATGCTACGATATGCATAAAAGTGCAATCACACAAAACAGGAGACCCGTACGACTGCATAATGATGATGTGTGCTCTGCACAAATGACATTACAGACACAAAGGTCCCTCGCTAGGTGAAGCAGTGGTAGTTTGCTCTTGCTTTACATCGAATGAAGATGACATACAAATGAAGGGACGTACAGTTCAACTTCGGCTTTGAACAACTTATGGTCCCACCTGGAATCGAACTCAGTGTCTCTTAATTATAAGGTCGTAGGTGTTACAACTCAACCACGGATGTCACTCATGTATGTGGAAACTTCGAATAATGACAAGTGTTTGTAATTTATTAGCAGAAGACTTTAAATCGTGCGATACATTATGAATTTGTCTGATTCTTAATTTGTAAAATTTGTATTGAAGATAAAAGATAATGTATTGCTGTATCCCTTAAGTAAATCTACACAGCTTAAATAGCAATGTTTCTTCTTTTTATAATTTACCAATTTAAATAAAAAAAAAATAAAACTACTTAAAAATCAAAACATAGAAAGTTTTGTAACTTTCAATTTAGTATCCTAAAACAGAAAATATGGACTTCCAGAATATGGGCTACCAGGACTTGTACTCTTCAAATGTTACCTCCTCTAATTACAATATTAAAAATGGTATGTACTTGGAGATCAAAATGAACCCCATTTCTATTTAAAATTTTGACGTCACAACTAAGCAGAGGTATTCTCAAGACGTCAATTCTCAGAAACAACTCTATATACTTTTCCATGTTCGCATTGCTATGTATATTTTCTGAAGGATCTATGTGCAATTGGAAACGAAATAAGAGCTGTTACTTTTGCGTGCACCACCAACAAACCAACCTCACGAGATTACTGGTATGAAAACAAGAAAAAGTATAGACCATCTGAGGGTACAAAAATGTTTCGTTTTGGCCTTAGAAGCTTCCGAAAGCTTGTGGAAATGAAGTCAATAGCTTGATGTGTCTAATATCATTAAGAGTAGAGCTAAGAAGGCATGGTACCCTCGAAGATTTCCAAACTGCTCTACTCAATAGTACAAAGCGTCGGTTTAACTAGAAAGCTTCGTAACTCAATAAACATAGATATTGATACTATTACACTAAAATATTAGTGACATTAAGCTACACCTCTCACTGAAATTTCATCGTCCGCTAATGCTTGTTTAACACAAAAAACACTAAATTCCAAGATATACTTCTATATAAGCAATGGAAAACTGATGTTGATGTTGAGCTCTCCTGTCAAATAGCAAAAAACAGGATTTCAAAGTTTTTTAGTTAAGCCGACGATAGTCTAACATTGTGCTGTGTGTCGAGAATGGATTCCACAAAGAGTAAATCCTAACATTTGCATGTCAAAAAAGGCATGAATTAGACGAATTGCCGTATGAGTCAAGATAATAAACGTGATCCCTGGCATCTAACCGGGCAATAGCAGTCTCTTTTACTGATAAAAGTATCGAAAACGTTCTTTGAAAAGTCTGTTTTTAACTCATGTTTTCAATGCAACTACACATGTTTTAAAAAGAAGCGTTCTAGGAAATCTGATCGAGATATCGACATGCTGCAAAGGAATGACAATAGTCACATTCAAGCAGTTTTAGATCTATATTTACTTATCTTTACTTTAGTGAATATCTGGAATTCCCCTACTGCCTTTGGGGAATCCTTTGTGCACCCATTGCTAAAACTTCGAATATACATATTTGAATAGAGAAGGTTTCTTTTTAAAATTGTACCATACCACCTAAGCTCTACCGTAAATGTTATTTGAAATACCAAATGTTAAAGTTCATTTTGCCAAACTTTCGTCAGACTATAACTAAAGTGCGCTCTCGAAGGTCTACGATTTATTTTATTTTCTTAACAGGTATAGTGTGAGATGGATCTGTCATATACACGTATCAATGAACATGCAATTTGTCCTTTTTGTTCTAAATGTTTACATTAAAAAGCTATTTGCAAAATATTTATCAGTCAGTTTACTTTGCAGAGAATTCAAAGGAAAGTAACTGGAATTTTAGAATTAAAATTTAGCAATCGGTTATCATTTAAAATAAAGTGCATGCAAAATATTAATGTGCATCTTCTCTACTTTTTAATCTCAAAGGCCCAAATCAGTTTCAACCTCCATCCGAAAATCAGTTCGAAGCTCCAGGTCAAAATCAGTTTCACCAGCAATCACAATGGACACCAGGTAATTCTTAAGAAGAGTATTATGGTTAGTTTCTCTGAACATGTGATACATTTTGTTTCTGGAAGTAATATCTATTTTCTAAACAGAATTGCCTATCAAATCAGAGAGTTTATGACAAACTTATCCAAAATTCCGTGCAGAGAATTTAGTAAACAATGATTTTGTTATTGTTTGTGTTAGGAAGTTACTCAGAGATATCTGTAGGTATAATTTTAAACAATTTCCAAAACAAATATGAACCATACAATTGCTGTATAATAGATCAACGGATATTCTGCAATGTTACCGGCGTTTCTTGGTTATTAATTAATATTTTTACAAATAATTACGTAAAGGTGCTATTACACTACTGAGCTTGCTGATCAGCTTCCTCGATTGATTTTTCCACCACAGTCGGTATCTGTAAACAGTTACGCTGATTCTATGAACTAGGTTCTGCAATAATATTTTGCGATATATTCAAACAAATTTAATTCCACTAATAAAATAACTGTAATTATAATTGTTTATTTACTTGATATGTAATCAAGATAAAATGTATTCTAAATTAAAACAACAACAATGTACTCTATTCTTTAAATGAACGTTTAACCAATAAATTGTTCCCATGGAACAAGAAGCTAGCATATGCACTTTTGTTACTCATAAAAACAGTTTTAAACTTTGAAGTTCCATTTAAAATCCTTATAAATTCATTCCATTTCTTATATTTCTAGACACAAAGGAGATCGTTTTGTTGGATATTATTTTTGAGGTTGATGCCCTTTGGTACAAGTTCTTTGATTGCAGTGTTAACTACGTTTTTCAAAAAACAAATGAACTTCTGATTCCAAGGTGACGAAATATTAAATCTATAACAAACAATCTTTGTTAAACATATATTAATAATCTCTATGGCATGGGGGATTAAACTGAAACTTCCTTTGCATTATGCAGTAACGTTGTGAAATTGGTTAAAATTCCGACTTATTTTCTCTGAAACCTCTAACGGTTGCCAATAAAGTTTGAATTTTTAAATAAGCTGGAGCCATACTTCATTCAGTTCTTTGGAAAATCTGTTATTGTTTGTATTTCTCATCCCAGTTCCTATCGCTCCTTACCTCTGCATGCTTCCTCGTTAAAAAATAAAGAAACAAGATGTATTTTGCTCTACTCAACTTTTGCTCTAATCATAGGTACTATAAATTGGAAATCTTTTGCACTCTTTCACTTTCCGCTTTTATTTGCCTCAACACAATACATATCGTATAAAGAGATAAGTGCTAAATTCATTAACAAATGAATTGAACACTTTTCTTAGTTCTTAATTTCAGATAAACAATGCAACCGATCGTACAATAATTGCAGTAATAGTTTGGGCGGGTAATAGACGAACTGACTAATTTGGACGGTCTATCAACCCATCTTTCCGCTGGATTGCGTGGCCACTACCAAAGTTAGTGGAGCAAGCTTATCAGCAGAGTCGACCAGAGAAAGCACTATTATACGATCGAGTTTGCTCGTCAACCAGGCTTCGGCGAGAAAATTGATCAGCAAGGTCCATAGTGTAACACTGTCCTTAGAAATGTATATCAGGAAATTAATTTCCAATTATGTTTTTTAAATTCATAAATGTAAATTCTAATTATGGATTACGATAAAATGATGTATATTCGGTTAATACATTTCAAAACTTAAGTGCCTCCAACATTTCAGTAACTCACATATAATGGTTTATAATATTATGTACCTTTGTTGAATTTTGGCTGTTCAATGAAAATTAAAATTAATGAGTGGCAATAATGGGTAGCAATAAATACGTATATTTATTTTTCTGGATGTATTAGGTTTTATTTATATTCACATTCACAATGTATTATGCCTTTTAATACATATTCATAGTAAATCACATACTACTGTTTGTGTTTTGAAAATCAGTTATGTATAATCTTTGTGAGCTTCCCAAAATAAAAAGACCGTCAAATATTACGAATTATAACTCTGCGTTTTTTCTTGCAGAAAAACCTCCAAGCAATGTGAGGCCTCTACAAAGTTAGTATAGCTTCCAAAATAGGATATACGTTATTTAACCTTCTTTATAGATAATTTTGGGGTTGTTATTGTACAGTTGAGTATCGTAAAGTAAACGCTGAATAGATAACGGATTTAGAATTATGGCGACAACTTGAATTTCAAGTATATTGCACTACGTTTTTCAAAGGGAGGGAATACGTTTTTCAAAGATTGTTTTCATATTTATTTACCTAAATTTTAATAAAATTCTTACACTTCAATTGTATTTAACGAGTAATCTCCTAGTAAAATTATATCACTGCGAAATCACTGCAGTCCTTCGGAGACCAGAACAAAAATGAAATATAATGCTCAAGTACCTGCAATATCCTTGGGGCTAGAATACCGAATTTAATCATACAGTTCCATTCTGTCGCTTTATAGTCAGACTGTTTTTGAGAAGAAACTTATTATTGAATATTTATAATCAGTATCATTATTTTATTTTTGTATGCTCTGTCAATATGTTAGTTATTTATATTGATAAACAAAAGTATGCTTTTAAAGTATAGCTGCGTGAACTATATTAGCATAATTATATTGAAACTTCAACACGATACTAATTTACTAAGCTTAAAGTCTTTTAACGCATTAATTTTCTATTATATTCAGATATCAACTCCTACCCAAGTGACTTCCAAGAAAGTAAGTTACAGTTTACGTTTAAAACTGAAATATACTGTGATTAACTTTTAGCTACTAAACGTAACGATTTGTAAATTTTCTATAATGTTAATCATAATGAATAATATTTAATTTTAAATTTAATCACTAATGTTAAAATAAGTTACCAAAATATATGTATTACGTTTGACCTATAATTTATATTGCTTATTAGACAATGTGCTATTACTGATAGAGAAAGAAAGCAGGAAGCCAAAACAACTCTAACTACCAAATGAAATAACTGTTCGCCATACGTAGCTTAATGTACACAATATACATCAAAAGTTGAAGATACTTCCATTCTACATAGAGTTGTTATGGACTGCCTGGTCCGAGTACCCTTGGTAATTGTAAATTGTTTAATACTGTATATAGTAGTCAATTTTATATTTATATAACAGTTTGAAGAGTCATTCGCCTACTGTGATTGCTTAGTTGGTAAAACGTTGACTGTGCATTCGGAATCTCGTAGGTTCTACAGAAGACGTCATGGATGATGTTTCAACGGTTTTACCTCAGTCCTAATAGCAAATAGCAAATTTGTGCCTTCTGGCCTAAAAGTCAAATTCAGAAATAAATTCAACAAGTTAGGGATAATATTACCTTCATTTTCGTTTCTATGTTGTTCTTTGTGTTTTTTCCGAATTAGTGCTAGTTAATTTTATGGTTTATGAATCCTTGTAATTCGAGTTTATTGTGAAACTGTTCAAAGTTTAGCCAGATGAAGGTTGATACGAGTATTTCTCTGATTTCTCTGATAAAGAAAAAAATTCTCTCTATGATGCCGCGTCACGTTAGCGTGGATCAAAGACGCTGGAATTCACTTCTACAACGTGTCGCAATACGGCTATGGATTTACTTTCTTGCTAAAACACTAAAAGGGCAAAGAATCTGACTGAACAAATCGGTTTCTAATCATAGAACGTATCGCAGAACATATCAAGTTTAAATTACTGCATCGTCTTTAATAAAGATGCATGACATTGTAATACCTTAGTATGTACAGACAGGTATACAGAAAATGGAAGATGGAAAATATGTTTATGTTAAAAAGTAGTTACATCTGGTAACACTGAACATGCAAGGACCCAATCAAATTTTGCAATGTCTATGGAGTGGATCTGAGCGAGAAGGTTTTGCTATTTAAAGCAGAATTTTAATTACATCTCGTTAAAATTTAACCGTAAATATTCAAATCTAAAGCGGAAAGGTTTTTAAGTACATTAGTTCCTCAATATTAGTAAAATTCGGTTATACTGTTGCTTTTATACATTTTACTTCAAACTATAGGCCTATACAACTATAATTCATGTTATAAAAGGTTTGAATTTCCTGTATTATTAGACTGACCTTTATAAAATTAAATACTCAAATCGACCCTTCCAGGTTCAGTATATATGAATGGTAATTTCGAACAACCTTAAAGAAGGCGGTAAATGTTTGCGTCCGGGCAATGCCAACCAACCTAGCTGAAGTATTGTAAGGGTTTCCTTTGCACAATCTCGCGATCTAGAATCTTTGCTACGCTGCGTTATACTTGTCACATCCGTACTCCATACGAGCGACGTCCAGGATTACCACTTGTCCCGATTCTGGTGGGACTATAACGGTATTATAGCCGCTGTCCCACGTCCAAATTCAGTGTTGTTTTCACGCAGATTGGCATGATTTTCACAATTAGAATCCAAGCATGGAGACTACTTTATTATTTTATATTTTTAATTGAACAAGCATAAAACTACACTTAGTTGCTTTTCTATGAGACATACAAATGTGTTAGGATTCTTTTATTTCTTTAATTTTTGAGTTTTATTTTGATAACTCAGGATTCCTTTAAGTGTTTCGTATAAGTTTATATGTCTAAGAATAGCTTTCAGGTAAGACAATTACTAAAAAAATATGGTGAATTCTAAATAAATTTTACATCATCTCAAGAAGCGGCGGTAAAGCACCAATATTTGTGAGTTAAATAAACACATTTCGGCAACCTGTCTTATTGACAAGGTGGAGGAGAATTTTAAAATGTGAGTACAAAAGTGTGATTAATTTTTTAATAAGAAAATGTAGTTAATTTAGCTAATTCGATAGTGACTTTTAATGTGTTCAAGTTAGCCTAAAAGCAATTTTAAAGCTTAAATTGAAGACCGTAATTGTAAAACACCGCAGCCAGCCGGAGTATATTTTTCATGAGGAACGAGAAACAATCCAAGGTCTTCGTATGTTAACATATTCATCGGAAATTATTTTGTGTTGGAAAAGGGTTTCTATGATGGAATTAGGATGCATTTTTTATGCAAGTGAATAGCCCTTGGAACATAGATACAAACGAAGAGAAAAAAATGCAAATACGAAAAAAAAGGTGGACTTAGGATGTTTTTCAATTCAGGTCTTCAATTGTAATATATTTCCCGTGGAAGTGCCCGAGAAATTTTTAATTCCATTTAGGACCTTTTGTTCCCATAAGATTCCGGCCGGGATAGAGGAGTGGAAATAGTGTGCAAGGTGTTAGCCTGGGCCTCAGTTGAATGTACCATTCTGGCATTTTCTTTGTGTGTCTGAAGAAAGCTCTGGAAAATACTCAGTCAGGGTGGAAAGTATTCCCGGACTCTCCATGCACTGATACCCTCATACCCCCGTACAGAGCATGTTCTGATTGTCATGAGTAGAAAGATGTTAACCCTGGCGACGTCACCGTTGTGAGATATGATGAACTTCTTTATGAAACTCACAAAAGATTAGATTTAAAAATAACTGTCACGTTAGCAACAGCCATATTATCAAATCTTTGTATAGCACAACATGAAGCATACGGAAGATTAATTTCTGACGAAGCTTTATTTTCTGAGGATTCGGTGTGATATTAGTTAGAACTAAAATTACCGCTTTGTTTAAATTAGCGTTCAACAGTATCATATTTTTAGGAAAGTTAACTAATATTTCGAAGGAAGTATCAATTTTTCTTTGATATAATCACGTAATTCGCTGCTTCAGTTTTTCTGCTTTAAAGATTATCAAAATATCCTAATCGTTTCATTTTGTTTATTTCCACAGAAAAGAGACTACAAGCTTTTGAGCCACCACCAGGTATTATTAAATTCTCAAGTACATAATTCTTCTATATTTTTTAAGTTATGTTAATTTGTATTCTTCTGAAACGAAAAAGTTAACAGGACTTAATTTATATTAACCTGAGTTGAAACAAAAAGAGTACGACATTTAGATTGGACATTATTGTTCAATCATACATAAATGTTTAAAACGAAACCAGACTAAGGCATTGCTAATGTATTTATTAACATTTTAATTTGGAAAATGAACTCAGGAAATAATCAGAACTATGTGCCGATTTAACAAGTAATTTGTTCTATTTATAAATCTTAGAGGATACATGGTTTCGGTATTAAGTTTCATGTGTTATTGTATTTGTTTCGAAACAAAAACAATATATGCAGGAAGGGCTTGATAATCTTAACGGTAAGGAAATATTTTATTTTAAAAGTACACAACTTTGAAGACCTCAATTGCAAAACATCCGAAATCCATCGGAATATTTTGTTTTCAGTAGGAACGAAAAACGGTTCCAAGAACCTCGGATGTTATTCTATTCAGCTGAAATTGTTTTGTATTGGGAAAAAGTTTTAGTTGCAGTTAGGGTGAAATAATATACGTACATGTGCACTGTAAAATGTGGAAACACGATTTATGAGAGTTACTCCGCATTATAGAGAAACAAAAGTCGAAAATTAGCGTTTTGTTGTATTTACTCTTAAATGTGGATACAGTGTAAGCCCTTTAGTAGAAAGATTGGTAACCTTAACTCCATTTTAAAGTTTAACATTTTCTTTGTAATAGCTCAATGTTAACTGAAAATTGGCTGAAACTGGCCAAATTGTTTCGTTTGTCAACGTTCAATTTATTTTAAGCTTAAAATCCGGTCATTTTCTGATCAAAATGTAAGCTAAACTGTCAGTTTTGAGGTTACGCACTTTTGTGGATGAAGTTCAAGCCTTGTTGGATATTTTATAATTCAATAACAGGAGTAAGGTTACTTACTTATCACTGAACGCCCATCATTTTGAGTGTTTATGTTGCTTTTACACTGTGAACAGTAAACTGGTGGATCGAGAACGACATGATTGCATTGGTGGAAAGATGAATTAGGTTGGGTATAAATCTTTATACAATAACAATTATATTTATCGTTTCTTCTCCTGACGTTCCTCGTAGTAAAATCTACAACATATTAATCACTAACTTGCTGCGCAGTAAAATCCTAGCTATGAATATCACTCGAATAGCCATAAACACGAACTGCATTCGTAGCTAAGTGGCGAGAGCATCTGGTCAGTGTGCTAGTGGACCCTGGAACGAAACCCGACCACTTTAATTTATTTTCTTTTTTTAAATTTTAAAGGAACATTACATTTACTCTTTTTCTGCCTTCAAAAAAATGTTCTGCTTGAATGAAATACTTTGGAAAAGACATATATGCGCATTTTGAAATTTTAGAGAGAGTAAAACTTTTACCGAAAACTGGCTGAATCTAGGTTAATCCAAAAAGTGGAGTTAATCATGTTTTGGATGAACGTTGTGTTTCCTATTTTTACAGTTTGGATAGACATTGGAACGAACAGAAAATACGATAAAAGTGTACTTGAAATGTTTTGCTATCCAGGTCTTCAATTATTCTATTTATATGTTATCTTCAATAGTATGTTTGCAAGATATTGAAAGAGAGATATCAGTTTCTTAAACGTGATTATGTTCTTCTCCTGCATAAAGTGTTGGTACCCTGTCTAATTGATAAAAGACTTTTAACATCAAAATAGATTCCTTAACAAAAAAGCTGAAAAAATATTTAGAGTACCAGGTAAATTGAGAACGCTCCTCTAAAGATAGTGATTTGTGCCGGTAGTCTTAGGAGTGAATATCTGCAGTTCTTAATATAGATACCGATACAATTTATTGTGTACATTGTATGTGTTTTTTTGCTCTTTTCACAAATAAATTGTTCAAGTAATGTTCCTGTTGTTTTTGTTTGTAACAATGTTGCTAAGTCTGATACAAAATATATTTAGTTGTCTTTGAATGATTTAAATATATGATTTCATTACATATGCAATTCGTGTTGTCCGATAGTAATCATGAAAGTCCTGAATATTCCTCTTAGAATGCATTATGTCAAGTAATATGGACACATATGTTTAGTCTGCAAATATTGTGAGTAATAAATGCACTTCAAAAGACTGCTCGCTATCCCGAAAAAGCTATGAATACGATATCAATCTTTAGAAACTTAGTCTTATTTAGAATAATAGTAAAACAAAATGTTATTTTCTAAACTATCGGATGTAGTGTATTACATTTAGCAATTGCAATTACACATTCAATTTTAATCACTTAAAGTAATTAGTATATTTAATTAAAAAGAGAAACGTAATGTAACAATATATGTTAAGAAAACGTCGTCATGCTAGATAATATTATAGTATAACTTCTTTATTTTAAACTTGTTTTAATTCGCACCTACACTGTGACCAATATGGATAAAATAAAGAACTGCTTCATTTTTTTGATTATCAGGTGCAAACCCTTATCCGCCAGACTTTCAAGCAGGTATGCCATTTTACAAAATATATTTCAGTACTATATATATCTTATTTTTTGTTAGAACAAATATTGAATATTTTTCTAACATAACTTGTTATTTGCACCATAAGGAACACTTTAAAAATGGGTTAAATCTGTATTAGTATTACCGCTTTGTAAGTCTTAACAGTGTTGAAAGAAAATAGTTTAAAAAGGTTTCTTTAAGAAGAACACAGTGTCACTAAAACACAGTAATGACACATTATTGACAAACGAAGGGAAACGCATTAATTGTTATTTTTTTGTTAATAAGCTATAATTATGTTCTAATGACATTGTATTTTTATAAAGGAGAAAAACCAGCACCGTGGGAACCACCCGGTAAGTTGTTAATCCAGACAATAATATACTACAGTCATGCATTTCCATAAAATATATTTTTAACCCGTTATTGCATGATATGCGAATATCTATACATAATATTAGAGGATCAGTAGCAACTAAACGTTTTGCAGACTAATGTTTGTTTTAAAAACATTGCTTCTTAATGGATATTTTTTCGTCTTATAAATTCTACTGTTGACATATGCTGATACATATTGTATGAGAACATAAATACGTACTAGTATTTACAATTTTTTGCGTCAAAATAAAAGTTTTCATTTTACAATCAAGTACGGAGATGAGAAACAAATGTATAATGGCAAAAAAAATTGTTATGATATATTTCATTAACGGAGACGTAGATAAACTTGAAGAAAAATTAAATCCATATATATATATATAATTCACTGTCATATTCAATTCAGTACTAGATGAGGTCTCTACGTGACCAGACGTGTTGGTAGAGGATATGTATCGTATCCTATTTATCGTCACAACAATCTAGCGTCAGTTCAATAGCAACCTAATCAAACTGATGGTATTTAGATGATGGCTCTTCGAGGACGATCAAGACCTAGTTATTTCTACCTTATTTATCATTTGGGATGCATCTTCAGAAATTGGCTTACATCTGAATTTTTCGAAGTGTTCATGGTACCCTCATGATCAAGCGATCTAGCAAAGAATCATACGCAAGATCTAAAGATTCTTGCGTACGATTCGTCTTCTTGCAAAGAACGAAAACAACAAATAAGTTAAGAGATACTAGATCTATTGCATAGAATCTGTGGAGAAGGGAAATGAAGATACATGTGAAGCAAACTGCAGAAATGACCACCAAAGCAAAACTACAAAAATATCATATATTTTACGAAAAGCAGGTATTTCGGAAATAGTGAAAATAAAGATATCGCTTATGAAAAGAAATAGAGGCTAAATACCAATTACGAAAAAGACACTCACTAAGAACGCATTCACCCACTCCCAAAGGTTCAAAAGGAGCTCAAGATATAAATTATTGCATATATAATATGTAGTGTCATACATATACAGGGTGTTGAAAAGCATCGACACACTTACCTCTTGAAATTAATGACATCAAACTTAGAAAAAATGTATAGATCATTAAAGATGCACATATCCTTCCTTTGAGTGATATCATACCCCCAAAGTGTCGGAAAATTAACTGTAGAGCTTGGTATTCGGAATACCATTGACAGGAAAACTGAGGCGGCATGGTACCCTCAAAGGCCAAGTCTGCTATATCAAAAATACTGCAAAATTGTGAAATGCGTGAGGGTGAGATTCCCTAAGGGAAGTATGGTATTTCGCATATTCTGTTAAGTAAATATTTGATAAAATCAGCAGGAATATACGAATTTGAATTTAATTTTATATCCCTTATGGAACTTTGGCTTGCACCAGGAATAATACGACTTTAAGACAATGTTTATCCTCAGTACTCATATGGATGCATACTGGTCAGAAATGTAATTACTGGCATCCAAACAGTAAATGAATCTCCTTCAATGATAAAAACTAATGCAAACTTTCGTCGAAAAGAAATTTAACCTTGTTTCTTTAAACATCGTGCCGTAGAAGAAATCTATTTGATATATCAACTTGGCGCAAATCAAATATTGTAACATGCTGAAAGATAGGTTTATGGTTATCCCATGCTTCCTTTGAGAAACTCCTTGCACTTCCATTGCATAATATTATAATATGCATTTTTGGAAAGAGCATGTTTATAGTCGTTTCTTGTACATGCGGCATTCATTCTACTGTTAAAATTATTGGAAATAGCCAGCTCTAAAATTAATTGTATCACACTTTCGGCAGCTATAGCGCTGAAACGAAGCATTTGTGTGCCCCAGATTGTCTATGCTTTTCTTTATTTTCATAAGTATACTTGTTATGCAGATTTTTTGTGTTGTTACACACTGAATAGATCGATCACCTAGACTGACAAAACGTGAATCAATGAAATAAAAAAAAATATGTGGGAATGTGGATATGAATGACATTAAAGAAATCCTACTGGACACAGGAGATGAGTAAATAACAAATACTGAAGAGAGCAAGCGGAAGCTGAAGAAGATACTATAGAAACAATAAAATAACTGATTGGGAATATACAGTATAAATATTATATTTAAGGGCGCTATTCAAGGTCAAATAAAACGGAAACAGGTAATGGAAAAGATCAATGCAACTTATTGACATTGTAAAGGAAGTAAATGGATAGCAAATACAGTACAAAAAGAGTAAACTGGGTACACATGGAGACTTTTAATGCGAGATGAGAACGTACCACTTTGGCAGAACGCTCATAATAAAGATTATTAATATGTCTAACTTTCATAATAATTGTTCATATTTTATTACAATATATTCGTTGTAACAAGAAAAAGTAGCTGAATCAAGTTATCTGTTTAACAATAATACTGTGTATAATCGATTACATTATTAGCATGCGAAGAAAATACATAGATGTGGTATAAAATATTGTAGTGAATAAGAACTTACATCATAAGATATGTTATTGAAATAAAACAACACTGAGAAATATTAATAGAAAAGCAATTCCCTCCCATGGCAGTCCAACTCGCGTGTTTTAATTGGAAAACAAATAATCGTTCGGGAAGGAGAGTTGGTTGATTATTGCGTTTTTTGCACAAACATGTTCAACATTGCAATCGTGTAAAGTGGTTACTATAAGGAGCGGTCGTACGTTCAACAGAAAGAATGTTCGAACAGTAATGGTTCTCCAAGCTATATTTATTAAGTACTTTTTTGCCTTGTTAAACCTATTAATTCCACCAACCATTTACTATTCATGTCGTAACATCTAACATGCATTGTTGATATTAAACTATATCAACAAAGATGCCATAAATACTCAAATATCATTAAACTTACAAGATGCCATAAATACTCAAATATATTACTAGTCACATATTTAGGGTTCCCAACTACGGAAAATAAAAATAACCTCCACTGGTGACTAAATATCAATTAAAGTTGTTGCATAAATTGCAAGGGTTTCAACAACAAAGGAAAGCTACAAAAAAGTGCAAGGATAAGTTCATCACTTTTTGCACAATAAAGACGTGATCGAAAACCAGGATCTGGTAAGCAACAAATAGAAACTTCATAAAAAAATCGAAAATGAAAATTAGAACAATTAATACTTTAATTTTAATAGATCAATAATGGACGCAACAAACAGACTGGTAGAACATATTTCTCAGTCCGGAACCCAATATTTGAAAGGAAACTACCATATAAATTTGTGGAAACAAAATAGATAGCGCTATAGAAAATAAGTCTCTCGCCTACTCAGAAGAGATAATTAAAAATAAAACATAACAAGGAAGAAGAACTGACAATATAGATTGATAGCGATTGGGCAGTCAGAACCTAAAAGTCGGATTCCATATAAAGAGAGTGTCAGAAATAAAATACTGGCTACGTGCAGGGCTGCTAAAATGTGTACCGGCCCTCGGGTTTAATCACAAAGAGGAAAATTTCCGCCCGTACCGATGAAACCTCAAACCTCGTCTGGTTAGCAACCCTAATAATATGTCAAAGAATGTAATTAATTAATTTATTTATTTATTTGTCCAGACAACATGAACTAAAGCCCAATTAGATTATTAATATTTACAACGTTGGTTTATAGTAATTTTTATTAGAACATATTTATATGCTTTGTAAGACATATCACATATATCAAATTAAATGCAATTTCTACACATTTCGCTGTAGGCAGTACATATTCTTCAGACTGGTGATTACATATATTTATATTCCTTTTTGCAATGGAAGAAACCATTATCCTCTACTCGAGTTTTAATGACGGGACACGAAACTATATCAATGATATTAAATTTGTGCGGTCTACGACATTTTGTATTACTTTCCTAAGAAATAACTGATCAGAAATGGTACGCCTTTGTTCTAAAGCCGAAACATAGTGTTTAATGATTCTATTGTAGTTTTCATAATTAGGATATGTATGAGTTACTATATGGGTTAGAGATTTAAGAAATTTGTATAATATTTTCTCTACTTGTTACGATTTTTTTAGTTGAGAGGGATACAGAATAGTAGTAGTATATTCGAATTTAGAACGGATATGAGAAAAGTACATTTTCTCTAATGTGGAAATCTTATTTTCCCTTCCTTATCAGAAGTACTTATCATTTTAGAAGCTTCATTTGTAATATTTGTTATGTGGTGTTAAACGTCAATTTATGGTCAAACGTGACACCAAGATGTATAACTACATCAAGTCTACTTAATATATTCTTATTAATTTCATAATATGATTGATAAATTGATTTATTTCTAATAAGTGAAAATATTTCACAATTCTTCTCATTGACTGAAAGTTGATTAATAGCACACCAGTTAGCAATTACCTAAACTATGTTGTAGTTTTACGATATATTCAAAATAATTATCTTAACATATACGGTATAGGGTGTTAATTAATGCAACAAACGTAGGGACGAAAATACTGACACCGAAAGAAGCAAAAATGTTATATGAACATATGACTGTATTGAGCATATTTTCGGAGTTAACGAGGGCTGGAAGCGTAGGAACAGTAAGTTCAAAACAGTAGATAGCGACCTACAGAAAGACACAAAGGTACGTTTGTCGGGCACATAACATGAGATGTTGAAATTGTCAGCTATGGACAGCAATGCATCCATGAAAACGCCGGACAATGGATTGGCGAACCCGTTCGAAAATCCCTGGTTTATGGTGGATAGTAGCACAGGGGTTATGGATACGCTCTTCCAAGTCGTTGGCATCGTTGACAGGAGTAGCATAAACCACAATTAAAATGACAGGCAAATACACTGGATCGCCACGATCGTTATGATGTTAACATAACGTTTCAAAATGTTGATGTTAACAACCGGCGGATATTGACACTGAAATGCTCGGGAGTCCCATCATGCCTGTACTACATATTGCGGTGAATCACATGGAGAACATTTCCCAGTCATTTGGGAAGTTTATCCTGCAGGAAGGTAAAATACTGGGCAATATTTAGTCATCGGGATAGCACGCATGAACCGATAAGTTGATCATGAGCAGTACAGCACCATACATTGAGTCCAAATTGGTGTTGATGATGAGTGACAACCATACCGTGGGGATGCGTATCTGCCCGCGTGTATTGTGTTAGGCATATTGAAACAGTGAACGTGGCAAACGTGGCCTCGTAAGTGAACAGTACTGATGCCAGACAGCATGATGGTAATGGTCTGCTGAATGAACAACTGGCAGAATGCTACACGTGGTTGGAAATCGGCTTCTATCAGTAATTGTACCCATCACTGATGGCATGGGTACAAGGCATTTTCATGTAGTTCACTCCACATAGTCATGTTACTAACATGCATTTCAAGACTAATTTTCCTTGTATACGTACGTGGATCATTATCCACAGCTTCTAACACACATTCGTTTAGCAAGTGTTCCATGGGGTCGACCAGAATCCACACGGGCGGGCAGTACGGTCCCTGTTTCACCCACACGCCAATAAATTGCTGCAAACATCCTGTATGATGGTTGGCGTCTGTTCAGAGAACGCTTCTGATAGAGTCGTGCTGCTTCACGTCCAATGCCATCTGCACGACCGTACATGGATAGCATGTCGGCCTGTTCATGGCCTGTTTATGCCTGTACATGCCATAACTTACCATGTTTTAATCGAGTATTGCCATTCTCCTAATCAACACTCGTTGCACAATGACCGTATTCCTGTACTGTCGCGTATTGCACACAAGCACAACTTGTGTATTTGAACCGAGCAACTACTGAACAACAGGGCCACCTCTACACTTTCATAGACCGCCATCTCTAACCGTAGTAGTTTTCGATATCTACCGTTTCGAACCTACTGTTCCCACGCTTTCGGCCGTCGCACATTCGAGGAATATGACCAATATAATATATGTTCATCGGACTTATTTTTGCTTCTCATGGTGTTAGGAAACACCTCCCGACGTTTGTTACATTGAGTTAAACCATGTATTTTGAGGTCACCCGCAAATAGCATTATTTTCGTTATTGCATATGATTTGTGGGAAGTCATTAATGAAGAAAATAATTAACAATGTTCCCAGATTCAAGCCCTGTGAGGCTACTGACTAGGAAGCGTATTAATTTGATTTGTATTCTTTAAATAATACAGATTGTCTGCAATTAATTAAATAAGGGGACACCAGTCTAACTAAGGAAGGAGAGAAATGATATATATCTAATTTATTTAGTAAAATATTATGATTTACTCAATCATACGCCATATCAAATTTTCAATGTAAATCACATAGATTGTTTTTCCTCATTGAAATAGTTTGCTATAAAATCTGTAAGAGTTGCAATGTTTGTTACCGTGAAACAAAGACATATTGTTTAGCTGAAATAACCGGTGTCACGTGATTCACAATCCGCTGACATAAAATGTGTTCAAAACTAGGACAAAAGCTAGTAACATTGCCTTAGGCGTATAGTTGGTAATTTATCTAGTCATTAGTCATATGTATTGGACAAACTCAAGCAGATTTCCATTTGAGAATTTAAGATGTGATTAATATCATGAAACAAGTATAAAGGTTCCTATAAACATGTGTGAAGTTCCGCTCCCTTTTGGATATATGACGTTTCCTGTTTGGAAACCTAAGTCGACGTTTCACAATGGTAAGAAAATGTATAATTCTTGACATATCAGAAATTATGCATTGAATGTAAATCTAATGTGTGAAATATTGTGCCTGAGAACATGGTAAATATCAGGAGTGAAAATACGATTTCTCCAGGTTGCCACTGTTTACAACTTGGTATAATGTTTGAAATGACACTATATATCATCTTATTGGATATTTTACATTCCCTAGTGATGGTAAACACCATACGTGAAGAACACATTACAATGTGGCTAACTATTTATAAGACAGAGGATTTCTCGATCATTTACTAACTACGTAATTTCCTAAGGTATTTCATCCACAGTTTGAAACACTGCAACGTGGGGCTTATGTTTGTTGTTTATCATCAACAGAATATGCCAAATACACAACAAGGAAGTGTAATGTCGCGTGAAAATTTTATACCTAATTTTGAGTTGGCAACATTGACAATCCATTAATTACGTATTTTCACTCCTGACATTTATAATGTTGTTAGACACAATATTACACAAACTAAACATTAATTCGAAATGTCATTTCTGATTTATCGAGAATTATTAATTTTCATCCCATTGTTAGGGGTTTACTTCGGGCTCCTAGCTGGAAACGCTGTATCTCCAAATAAAGCGGAATTTCACACACGTTTATAGGAACGATTATACTTGTTTTGTTGTCAGGAATCAAATCATAAATATTAGCTGCATATTTTTTTGGACACCCTGTAGTTTTACTATTCAATTTTACTAATGTGATTCTAATTGAAATTTTAAATGCATTATTAGGTAACAAGCCTCCACCATGGGCGCGGCAACAACGTAAGTTAATGGTTTATATTATATTTTCCTTATTTACGAAAATCGTTTGCGTTTACTGGTATGATACGTATATTAATGGTCTATTTGATCTGAATCTCAACTTAAAAAACAAAATCACCGTAAGCTACAGGCCAGTATCGTAACTCATCAAATGTTTATTACCAAATATACTTAAACTTTAATTATAATATATGTGAAAATATTAGTAGATTTACAAACCTGGCACTTCAGAAACAAACAAGAAAATGAAGAATCGTAATACACAAATATTTATTGGTTGGGATGGGCTACATTTTGGAGTAAATGATTAACATGTCTCTCATCTTCAAACATTCGATATTTAATGCGGGTCAATCTGTCAATTGCCTAGAGGGCCATATGACAACGAAATTAAGAAAATGTTTTGAGAAAAGCATCATGTATCAGATTTGGCTTCATTGTAATTCTAGGTGAATTTGCTTCACTAACAAGTGCAGCCATATAGACGAAGGCAAATTTTCAGTAAAGGTAACTCCTCCAGTAACAGGTAGATCAAATTCGACAGGTGGACCGTTTTACTGTGAACATTCTTGTGTTGTTTGAAATGTATGTCACCCGGAACCTTAACATTCACAAAATTATTTTTATACAACATGCTGGATACGTTGATCATGTACTGCAAAATATATTTCCTTACAACCTCCTGATATTTGTGTACTTCAATGTTCTATTTCTTTTAGTCGAGTCGCAATGGGGTTTCTGGGGGAAATAATTCAAACAAATATATTTCTAAAATCCAGTTAATGTACGTATACCCTAGTTTAACATATTAAAACAAACTAACTACTTCTATGACTTAAGGATATCGCACGTTTATCGCCGCATGCGTTTACCGTTGCCATTGGATTCTGTCCTGGGTAACATCAAGCCAGTTTTCATCACAAATGCCATCTTCTTGAAGATCTCTCCTAACATTGTTTTCCCAACGACTTTTCGGCCTTCTGAACGATCTCCTTCCATCCGGCCTACCAACCAGGACAGAATATAATCTTAGTTTCTTTTTTTTCAATTCGAACTACATGACATGTCCACCTTAGTAGTTGCGAGTTCACTATCTTTACAACATCTAGTGAATCGTAAAGTCCGGGTAGTTCTTCCTTATGCAGTCCCCTTCACTCTCCAGTCATGTGGTCGCGGTTCGGCCGTATATTTTTCTCAAAATCTTATTTTCAAACAAGCGTAATTTATGGCCATCTACTATACTCCAACTTTTGCATCCGTATAGTATTACCGGCAGAATAACTGTTCTGTATATTTTCCATTTCGATTTCCTTGATATTAATCGCGATGTTAGAAACTTTTGGACTGAATAGAAACATGCGTTTCAGAATACTAAGCGACGTTTCTTTCTTCCCAGACATCGTTTTTGCTTGTTACATATGCTCCCAAGTATTTAAATTTGTTTACTTTCTCTATGACCTCATCTCTAATTCTTATATTTTTATTTCCTTCATTCCGTGTGCTTCGGCTTGTTGTTATGTATTTTCTTTCATCAATCTTTATCTGTTAACCTATCTAATAGCACGTTTCTACTGAGACATCAGTGTTGCTTTGTATTGTATCTATATCGCACCGTATTAAATCTACATCATACAAGTATATGAACAGCTCACTCAAACCATTCAATGATTGTCCCTTTTTGTCCGCTTTATTTTTTTAAATCGCATATTCCAACGTAAAGTTAAACAGCAGTAGTGATGAGGCATCGCCTTGTGTCAATCCACTGCGAATCTTGAAACTATCTGACATATTATTACCTATCCGTACTCTGCATATTGGGTCACTGAGACACATCTTCACTAGTCGAAGCTTTTTTTTTCGGAATTACAAATCGTATCAGAATACTGTATAACTTTTTCTTTTTGAGATAATCATATGGTTTCCCATAATCGATGAATAGTTGGTGAACCGTCCCATTGTATTCTCATTTCTTATCCAAAATTTCTCTAAAGGCAAAAATCTGGTCTAACGTGGATCTATTTCTTCTAAATCCACATAGGCGATCCCCAGTTATTTTATCTACGTATACACTTAGGCGTGTTAACAGAATATTACTTAATACTTTGTAACAGGTTGAAAGTAATGAGATTCCGCAGTAATTATTACATTCAGTTTTGTCGCATTTTTTTGTCAATCGGAACTATTATTGAGGTTTTCCATTCCTTTGGAAGCTCCTCCTTCCTCCACATAGCACTTACAATTTAATGTAGTTCCTTGATTGGTGCGGTTCCTTCTGCTTTAAATAATGCGGCTGGAATGTTGTCTATTCCTGGTGATTTCAAATTTTTCAATTTCTTTACTGACATTTCTTACCTTAAAGTCGCTGGTTTCGGGTATCCACGGTTATCTGTATAGATTTTAAATCCCACTGATTCTTCTCTGTAGTGAACATTAAGACGTTTGTCGAAATAATTTTTCCACATATCGATAATTTTAGTAGGATCTGTTTCAGTATATGTGCGTTCATTTTTAATTATCCTTCGGCTGGTAATGTTTGCTTAACGAGTTCACCCCTTTGTGAAGATCTAGTAGGTTTAAAATACTATAACAAATACACTTTTACTAGTCATGTTATGGTACGATTCCTGATTTCCTGAGAATTCCTGATTTCTCAAAAGCGAGTTTCCTCATAATGATGCTTACTTTACTGTTCGAGTTGGTGACTTTTCTCAAGCAAATTGACTGTCCATTTTCCAGATACTACGCAATACAAAGACCAGAAACGTAATATGTCATTGAACGATGCAGTAAAGTATATACAGCAGTATCATTTCCCTGAACAGGTCAGTTTCTGAAAGCAAAAAAATAAAAAATTAAACGAAGCACGATTCATTGTTCTAAAACAAGATCAATAAGCTTTCCGAGTTTCGTATTTGCCTTTATCTCTGAATTTGCTTCAGCAACTCTCTTCGTTATATTAAACTACTAGTAAAATAGAAATCAGTCAAAGTGGTGCAAAAGAGCACTCAGTAAATTAACAGACAGCAAACAAAACTGAAGATTCTGGGTTTGAGCCTCAATTAAGACAGTGGAAATATTTTTCTGCCTTTACAGGACACGATTGTAGCAAGTTTCTGGTGCAAACTTTATAGCAAGTTTGGCACTTGTCTACAAGCAACTTTGCTGCAAGATTGTAGAAAGTTTGCGGCAATGCAACAACAAACGTTGTGGAAGCTTGCAATTCCAAACCGTCATGCGAACTTGCTGCAAGTTTGGGTGCTATCTGAGATTGAAGTTTGGAATAATATGCGAGACTCTTACTGTTAGTGGGAGAAAGTGTGTTAATGTGCAGATGTTTTCAACTTGTTTTAGTATTCGTTCCTGTAACATTTCCCTGTGGCCTGAGCAAACATTGCCAAAAGGATCTAAATAAAATTTATCTCTTGATTTTATTAGACATGTATGGTGGTAACTGGTATTGCGTGGCGTAGTACATTATCTGCTTTAACAAAGTGACACTATGTATTTTATTAATGTTTAGGAATGCAAGTGGGGACAAAAATATTAATTGATGCTGTGATGTAAAAACGCAGTCCAGTTCATCTTTAATTGAATTTTATTAACGGTCTTTAAGCATCTTTGGCACAGTCCAGGATTGGTGGAGAGCTAATATTTGGTAAGCAATCGACCCTTGCCTTATTTAAAACACCATCCCAGCATTTGCCTATTATTTGCTTATTATTATTATTATTATTATTATTATTATTATTATTATTATTATT
>JAGDQP010000522.1:23329-40864 GCA_022664845.1 Lepisma saccharinum | reverse complement strand
TTATTATTATTATTATTATTATTATTATTATTATTATTATTATTATTCCAACTGGAAAATAATAAAAATGCAACTGTTGTTAATACTTAGAACTAAACAACTATCTGCTTTACCCAGCATCAGTGGACCGTTAGTATCCATTTATGTGTTCCAATCAGCATTAGGTTCGATTCCCGCAAACGCTGGCCATCTGGGATAGTTTGTAGAATATCGCTCTGTCTCTGAATGCATAAGCTAAGATTCTATCTTAAATATAAAATTATATACCAACATAAATCGCTCATAATTATTTTGTCTGTTTATATTTCGACACACACAATTTTATTAGATATCTTTAATATCGATTCCTACCAAATTCTGAAAGGAGTTTGAAGAACTAAAGGCCATTTCAATATCAAAGAATCAAGTACTGATGCGTAGTGCAAATAACCAGAAATAAGTAATATTGTCAGTATCTCCCAATATTTCATAATCAATGCAATAGTATTTCATCTTGTTTTTACACATTATCTTACACAAGATTATCATGATTTTCCGTAGCGAACAAACCTCCGAGCTGGGAACCTGTACCAGGCAAGTATAGAATATAAAATGTAGCATAGCTATACAGAGAAGGAATAAGATTTGAGAAAATAGTTAAATACAATAATACATTAATAAATTATATGACTGAAAAATAGGTGCACTCATTCAAATAGATAAAATCAGAGGACACAATACTGATATATAAATAAACTGGTCCATTTCAATTTGTACATGTACATATTTACACGTTTATATACATGCACGCGCAATATCTCACCAAGAAGATATGTATCGTATGTAAAACGGGTCACTGACTGTTATTTATACATATATTAGGAAGAAGCTTTTCACATATAATTTGTAATATTAAAAAATAATAATGGCGAAACGTTAACGAACATAAGCGAAGACCGCAGAAAAAGAACGTGCTTTGTCCATTTCTTTATTTTACAGCTGAGCGTTTTAAATGTCCGTTGTCAACATTACGTAGAGGAAGGGGGTCAAAGTTGAACACTTTTCTTTAACAGGTTCAAACAACAACTAATATTTCGTACACTAAAATGAAAAAAACTTCGAGTGCATTTTGTCTGACTATTCAACTTCGAATTGCCAGCACAAGAACGGCGAACAAATACAAATAATACTATTTAAATTCTTAGATATTACATTGTATTCGCTTTACCGCGCATATAATTATTCACCTTTCTCCAAGCTGCCATCTAGAACAAATGACTGTCTATGTCACATGTGCGTCATAGCTGCAGTTATTTTCACATTGGAAAACAAAGCCTAGGTCGTACATTATTCGTTCAATATGTGTTGGCACACAAGTAAATAGAGACAATGTCGAAAAACCTACTTCTTGATTTTTTTTTTAGAAACGCGTATTATCTTCCCTGTCTTCTCCTCACCACACAACACCACGCAGACATTCAATCTCGAAGACTTTCTGGCCCTTCACTAGGGACGTAAAAAATCAAAGGAACATTGCTACCATCTGTTTTTAGAAGCTTGTAAATTTCAATATTCGCATTACCTCATATATTCACTTCACCCCTTTTCAAGATTTACTTTTAATAGTCATTCTTGATAATCTCTTCTTTGTATTATCGTTTGTTGACAAGAATTTTCAAAGAGTAAACGAATGGCACTATTATCTCAATTTCTCCAACCATGGCGCGTTCTTTTCCTGTTGTCTTGTAATTGCTGATTAAAACATGACAAAGTATGTTGAGTCAAATCTTCAATCATTATGAAGTACGTAACACGTTAACACATAAAAAAAAGTTCAAAGAGGCAACACAACGGGGTACATAATAATGAAGTACATCTTCTTGGATCTCAAGCGTATAAATCTTGGGGGTACAAACACTATGCCTCAAATTTAACTCCTTATAATTATTTGAATACGGAGTAAATTAAATCGGGGCAACAGCCTAAATTTGTTCCTTAGTAGCTTGCCATGAAGTCCATTTATATTTATTTATATAATTATTCAAATATAGCTTTTTGCAAGGACTGAGATGAAAACAAGCTAGGAGGCGGATATTTTGCCATATTAAACTTCAATTTTTTTTTATAAGTCAACAACTTCTGCATTATGATTACACACGTACGTCGAAGGTCATATTTTATTTGTTATGAAAAATATGCCAAGATTTGAACAGATTTATCAGTCAGCCACGAATAAGGAAAGAAAAGACTAGCAAAAGGCGAGATTGCGATGGCCATGCACCAAATTTCGCCACTCCTTCCGAAATTGTTTTGCATATGTAAAATGGAATACATAGTGTGTTATACCTCGCGCATGTTAATTTAAAGTTGGTTGATGAACTGGAAAACTATTTCAGCAGTTATTATTGAAATATTCAGTTCAATATTAATTTTCATTTGCAATTTTTTGACAGAAGAGAATAAAATGAAGAAACTATTGTTCATAAATATACCGAAGATGAATAATTTTGGAAAAAGTGTTTTCTTCATAGATCTGAATACAATTTGACATGAAGGTAATATCAAGCACAAAGTAAAATAACTACAAATTTTCTTTTAATAGAAAACAAAAATTTGATGGTACTTTGCAGCGATTTAGTATCTCTGATGTATTTTATATGCGACATACTAGGTAGTAGCAAAGTACCATCGAATTACGTATACCGAAATTGTACACAATAATACATTTCATAACGTTGGGTGAATATCACAAACACAGAGAACTCACACAGAAAACTACATCTTACGCATAATGTACATTTGGTACATTTATGTGACCTATGTGAATTAAGAATCAACATTTAATCCAAAAGTATGGGCAAATAAGAACGATCTCCACGCATTTTAAAGTATGTTTCTCATTTAATATAAGTTAGTTAATTGTCAATATCACTTAATATTTCATAACCCATGCAGTACTTTATCTTTTCCATATCACTTACGTTTTTGTTTGCATATTGCCTTGTACTCAGTTATCATTATTTTCCATAGCAAGCAAACCTCCGAACTGGGAACCTGTGCAAGGCAAGTATAGAACATTGAAAACGTAGCATAGTTACACAAAAAAGATAGAAATTTGAAGAGTGGTTAAATATAATACTACGTTAATCAAATAAGGGATGCATTAGGCTTGAAAAACGATTTTCCGTATTACATTCTGAATTGTTCGCCATGCATTTATTACTTTGTTGTAATTGTTTGATCGGTTTATTCGTCGATATTCTCAGAGGTGTTATGCATAAGTTTCATATTTCGCCATTTTTGCTGTCCGGATTTTATTTGCAACTGTCATCTTTGTTGAATTTCTGTTTACTCACTGTTATTTAAATGGATTAATTTGTAATTCGTTCTAAATAATCGCTGATTTTGTGAACCACCTCCGTTCCTTTGAAATGAATAGGCTATCCGCATTCATACCAGTGTTACGTTTCAGGTGATTATTCTATATTCACCTTGTTACAATGTAACTGGCGCTCTTTAATTCTTCTCTCAATACTTCTCCCTCTTATACCAGTATACAATTTCGCACAATTACAATCGATTTTGTACACACCTGGAACCTTATATAGAAGATCATGTTTGACAGATCGCAGTTTATTTCTCCTTTCGCCGGTGCTCTATTTATTGTTCTAATTCCATACTTTTTCAAGGCTCTCCCAATTCGGTTACGCGTTCCTTAGGAATTCGTATAATAAAGAACAGATTGAGAGAACAATTGGAACTGACCACAAGCACAAAGTTTTAGTTAAACTGAATGCATAGAGAAAAGTAAGGATCAGAAGAAAAAGAACGGCCGTATTGCCGTATGTAAACAGTATTAGCAACTGAATAGAAAGAGTACTGAAAAATGTATTGAATTAGAATAATTCAATCCACTTGACCACCGGCAAAAGCGAAGAGTAAACTTCGATCTGTCGAAGAAGATCTCATATATAAGGTTCTACTTACAAAATTAATTGTAATTAAGGGAAATTATATATGGGTCATATAGCAAGAAATATTGAGACCAGAATTAAAGAGAATCAGATACATTGTAACAAGGGTAGTTCAGCCGTGGCAGTACACTGCTGATACGAATGTAGAGAACCCACTCATTTCCAAGGGACGGAGGTGTACCAAAAAATCAGCGATTATTTAGAAAGAAATATAAAAAAGAATCCATTAAAAATATGAATAAACATAACTTCAACGAAGATGACGGTTACAAATTAAAATCAAATTTGGAAGCAAACAATTGCGAATTTCAAAACTTATTCATAACGTATTTGAAGATGTCTTTGGATAAGTTGATGAAACAGACGTAAGGCATTACAACAAGGGTAGTTCAGCCGTGACCAAGACTTTTTGTTAGATTAATAAATTGCTTAATGTAAAAATAAATACCGACATACAAGTAGATAAACCAGCAGACATCATTTTAATGTGTACACGCAATACCTCTTTAAGGATCTCTTTTCAAGAATCTCTTTAAGGCTCTTTCCCCAGGTATCTACCAACATCTCCCAAACGCAATATCAGCCAACTCTTGCAGCGGTTAAAAAAACACACAGAAACTTTCCAGAACAGTGTTGGCGGATTTCTAAAATGGAAATTCTTTTAGTGTAAATGAAAATTCCATTTCAACCATAAAATATTTTTACCAACTATGAGACATTTATAAAATCGAATTTTGAGGCGATTTCTCCTGTCGTGTTTGCAACGTTTTTCATTATTAACTTTTTATTTTACTTATTGGCATGCCGCATGTAGCACACTCCGAACACTAGAGACCATCAACAATGCCGGGTCTCTCGCGTTTGTGGTTACGCCATTGACCAGTGCATACTAATACATTTCTACACAGGCACATATATTCTCACTCCAAATATATGTATGTAACATTGTTTTCTGACAGCGACATAGAAAGGTTTACTCACACAAACTTTATGAACAAGCTTTTCAAATATAATGTTTAGTAATTTTTAATGATTACTCTCTCTCTTCGTTTTATCCCCTCTAAAGATCTAAAATACCCCTCAGAATACTTTTCGTGAAAGAAACACTGACAGTGAAGTCACTTAAATGTTTATACATAAAATTATAACTAATATATTACAATTATATTGTCTTACATGACGAACCCCAACGATGTATGAACCATGATGTGCATATTCTTCGGTCCCAAATAAGAAGAATAAAGTATATCATAGAGGTGGAGCGCTGGTAACTATCCACATTGTTGACACAATTTAGTGCAGACGAGGGGCGTTGGAGGTGCGGGGTTAAGATCTCGAGTAAAGTGGTATGCCCACCACCATCGTCTTCAAGATTGATCATAACTTTTTTCCATAGAAACCTCGATCGTGGAATAAAAGAATATTTATATTTATTAAGTTCCAAAGCAAAACAAGAAGAACATAAAAATAGAATATAATATAATAAGGGTTTTCGCTACAACAACCATGATATTGAGTGTTTCCATTACCGGTTGATATTGTTTTTAAATTTAGTCAGAATTCAACAAACGACAATCATAGATGACATACATAGTTAATTTCATATAAGAATACGCTAACTGGTTGGATTCTCTTGATATCAAAGAAAGCTACTCAGTTGAAAATAACGGCTGAGAATACAAATACCTTCTAGGGAGAATATAGATCAAACTCGGGCCTTGGCGCGCACAACTCTGCTAATAAACTACGTTTTTAACTTAGATTCTACCCTTCGAGACGTTACATTAGTCTTTATACATATTACAAAACGAACGAGTGCCTTTCGTGTTGCACCTCCTTAGCTTTTATACGTTGCTTTCGTTGTGCAGCTCTGGTACCCTAATCTTTGTATAGGGTTTATAATACATTAAATTCACTATATCTATGAATACAGTACTTTGATATCTTTGACACAGATAACAATTTGGTACACTTGGTTGCAAATTTATGTGATACACTTATAATTTAACGTTTTGGTTTATTAACCTAATGCTTGTTATGTTTACAATTTGTGGCCGAACTGTCTCAACTGTATTTGAACGTACTGTTATGTATAAGGTACGATTATACATAAAGAATTACTAATGTTCAAAGTCTGGATAAACACTGTGTTGTTAATGAGAAGATACATTTCTACATGTACTGAAAGTTGAGAGGAGACTTGCTCCTTGACTTAATATTTCGATGAAAATACATTATATTGCTCTCTTGAAACGTGTCAAACCATTCCGTCTTCTTACTTTATCATCAGCGATACTCTACGTAATCTTTTTATCAACTACGAATGAGGAAAAAAGAGCAATAAATTTCGCAGCCATGTGCTTATAAGAAATACTGTTGCAGGCAATACAGGCTGTGTTTTGCTTTCATTACTGATAACATACCATACAGTTGTATGTTTTCTTAATCGTAATAAAATAGTTAATAAGCCAGAACCTCATGTGAATTCGAAGGTTATATATTCGACACAAGACATTATAATTGTCAAAACCACTTCCTTTCCTTGAACATAGCTTATCTCATAAGCAGTTTTGCACTGTGAGCAAAAAACAGTTCGTCAGTAAAATAGTCTCCATAGGACTTCACAACACTCTGCCACCTTTTAAGCAGTCGTGGATTATCCCCACCCCCACCCTAAAAAAAGTCGTCGGTTTTGTAGGTAAGGAATTGGATCACTATTCGTCGCATTTCATCCTTATTTTGCAGTGTTTTACAGGATAGTTGGTTTCACAGGCGTGAAAACGTCGGTTGGGAAAATTTATTCTAGCTACATTACTCGATCTTAGCACAGGCCCCTGTGTGTGGGCGCGCCTTATCACCGTGGCGGAGCACACCTTGCAATTAACCAGAGCATGACGTTTCTCCAACAATGCAGTCAGTAAATGTTCAAGCGCTGACAGTACACATCTGCATTAATAGTCTGCAAGAGCTCAACATTGACTTTCCCGCAGATATCCTACAAAACACTCAAAATCAGTTTCCAGGAGTTTAAGCGTTGGTCTGTTTCTGTTTCTGCGATCCTCCTTTATTTACCCACTGCCATTTGTGTGTAATATTATGATAGAGGGCCTACGTCCCATCCCTTGTCACCATTCGGTGCAGAAATGCCTCACGTCTGTGACTTGTGAGCAGGGAACTTTAGATTTGAACTCGCTGATGCATCTGTAGAGGCATTAATGCATGTGATATTTATTTTCCGAGTTTTGACATATACCTAAGTTCTTGCAGATGAACATAAACTGTTTAATGGATGATATGGTGTTCGACGGTCGGTTCTTGAACAGTTGACATTGGATTTGCCTACATCGCTGCCCGCAGGGCATCATCGTTGTCAGCTGCACATGTCTCCTTTCTCGTGGCTTAACGCTGAGGCAGATGTCCCCAGAGCGAAACTTGTGGAAACACCTCTGGCACTTTTGCATATCCAGAGCACCCTGCGATATATGGTATTGATGTTTCGTGCTGTTGCGCTAGTTGGATCACCCTTGTAAAATTCATACAGCATGACATGCCGTATGCGGTCCTCGAACACTGACATGATCAAACAAGCCACACTTCAAAAAACGTGGAGTAGACCGTTATCGTTCTTCACACTACTGCACAATGAAGCGTTATTTATGAGTCAGCTATGGTATGTGCCGTCCACTATACTATTCACTTGCAGATGGCGTCATTGAAGCGGTCATATCACTTATGACATTACTTATGGGACAACCCGGTATTTCAGAAGAAAGAATTTATTGGTATGAAAAGAACCTATCAAAACATATCATGGGGTTTCTACTAGGGGACTACACTGTTCCAGTAGGCATACCCAGAAATAACTTAATCTCGAAAAGGATGAATGGGCAGTTCTTGTCCGCATATGACTAGCTGTCGGTGTCGTACCCTTTCTAGTTCATCAAATACCTTATACCTGTACATCTTTAGGTGAGGCTATTGTTAATATAACAAACCATTTCAAACCAATTAGAAAATTGCTTTTATCAACATAAATCCTACCAAGTATGGCCTTAAAATGCTTATCTTGTTTTATTCCATAGCAAACAAACCTGCAAACTGGGAGCTCGTACCAGGCAAGTATATAATTTTATAAATTAGTAAACTTATACAGAAAAAATCAAATATTTAAAGACAATAAGGAGAAAATAAACAACTTGATAGAAAATAGATACAAACATACATATATACAGCTTTAATTCATGGACATATGTTCACTTGTAAAGATCAATGTGAATTTTCATTCATTCGTATACTCTAAATAAACTTATCAATTATAGGTTTTTGTAATTTGGAATCAATCTACTAACGTTAATGAACATATACTGCTCCTAAGAGTATATACTGCTCCCAAGTGTTTTAGATCCAAATTGTTCTTGGAAGTGAAATTACCAGAATGGTATAGAGAAAACCTATAAAAATAAAGTAAAATGAGGTAACAACACGGATCATAAATCCATCCTCTGTACCATAAAACATGTCAAATTATCAGGGGATAAGCCAAACATTAATTCTTTAGCATGTAATCACTATGGAGAACGAATAAAAGATAGTTCAATGAATTTCAATACTTTTAGCAGCTTGTTATTGTATTCGTTTACCAAATTGCCGCTATGTAAATTATTTGATGTTAATATTTACTTTTGATTCTTAATTACACACAATCATCTACGTAAGTTTGAAATTCAAGACCTTGAAAAACACTCCAAGTCCACTTTTTTCGTATTTGCATTTTTTTGTGTTCGTCGGATTCTATGTTCCACTTGCATAAATATTACATCCTAATCTCACAACAGAAACCCTTTTCTAATAAGAAATAATTTCCGATGAACAGGATATTATTGGAAGATCTTGGATTGTTTCTCGTTCCTCCTGTTGTTAGTCGGGGTGCCGTGCGGTCTACGGTGGTAGGCCAACGACTTGAAGGGGCCAAATTCGAATCACGGCAGGAACATGGGTGTGGCTTTTAGTAGCTAAGGAGCTAATCGTGGCTGGTCGAAGTTCAAAGCTACTAGACTGGGCCATACAAAAATAAATTTTATCGTTCCTCATGCAAAATATACTCCGGTGGACTTGGGATGTATTTCAATTCAGGTCTTCAAGTCGGAATGCCGGTGCAAGAACCAGAGAATTCGAATTTAGCTTTTAATGTAATAATATTGTTTAAAAAAATCGCATTTATTCAATGCATCGATATATGTTGTTTCTATCAATCAAAATGCATGGCCAAGACTTAGACAACTTGCGGTGTGGTCCTTTTTGCGCTGCGCCGAGAGACCTTCCCAAAGATTCCACTTGGGCACTTCCAGTTGCTTGTTGAAACATGAGTCTCCACACACGACTTGTCCAATGCAAACATTTCCGCGACGTCAGAGGCTCGTTTTCGTTACATTAACTAGAGTCGATCGCTTATAAATAAAAATAATATCTCCCAAACTAATCAAAGATTACCAAACTTCATAAAATTTGAAAATACGTGCATTTAGAAAAAAGAGAAAAGTTATTTTTCTTGAGAATACATCACCCTGTCGAGAATCAAACCCGAACTCCCAGAATACTTGTCCAATACTCTAACCAACACATTACAGTAGCAACTGCATAGCTGCTGCTTATCAGTGCTGTTAATGCTGTAGAGTTTCACGCCATCCACAAATGCCAAAACTAATGACTGCCTAAGGAGTATAGTTTATGCTGTACGTTTCCATGGCAGCATTGATGCTGGTAGTGCGAAAAATGATGATTGAATTCAAGCCAATTAATGTTTCTGCATCTGATTTTCCTAAATATTCTTTTGTTGAAATTAAATAACTATCATTTTCCTTTTTCAATAATAAAGATTTCATGCTCAATTATTCTGGAGGTGTTTACTGCAATTTTAAGTTAATGTGTGAAAATAGGTAAGCCGGGGAGAAAAAGCAAGACCAATCTATGAGAAACCTTTAAATATAAAAATGACAAAGTATATTTACGAGACCATCACGCCATAACCGCTTAACCGGTTGCAATGATATTTTGCACTACTATTACAAAAATTACCGCTACAACAACAACAACTACTACTACTACTATTACTAGCAGTAGTAGTAGTAGTAGTAGTAGTAGTAGTACCCTAGTAGTAGTAGAGTAATATTGGTGCTAGAGTTGGTATTGTTGCCACCATATTTTATTCATACCACACCAACGGGCGGATACTTTAACTAGTTATTATATATAACAAAGAAATATGCATATTCTTAGTTCTACAAGAATGTCTGATTTCTTATATCTAACTTTTTTACCTCAGGCACCTCAGGCACCTATACGAGGAGTGATCATAAAGTTTTAATTATCACCCGAAAGTTATTGAGCTATAAGTATGAAATTTTGCCACTATATTTACTGTTTCTTATGTACATGTTGGAGGAAAACTAACTCCTTAAGTCATTTCATTTCTTTACACCTTGCACTAGACATCAGTAATTTGCAAGATGGAGAACATTGAGCGAGATAGAGTTCCTGCATTTGAAGGTGAACAGTGTCCGGCAAGGTTATAATGAAATGAAAGCTGTTGATGAGA
Source organism: Lepisma saccharinum (assembly GCA_022664845.1). Taxonomy (NCBI): domain Eukaryota; kingdom Metazoa; phylum Arthropoda; class Insecta; order Zygentoma; family Lepismatidae; genus Lepisma; species Lepisma saccharinum. Next base: position 30,316 of record JAGDQP010000522.1, on the reverse strand, counting down.
ATAGCATCACGTCATCTGTTGTTTGGTGAAAAAGTAATTTCCAAACTGCCATCACATGTCGTCACAGACTAGCTGAGGACTGCAAGACCATCACGCACGTACGATGCGGCACAATGAATAAAAGGATGAATTTCTCCTTGAAGAAAAGAGAACAAGCATCCCAATAATCGTCAAGAAAACTGGACGTGATTATGGTAGTGTGTGGAAAATTATTCACAGCTAACTACTCATGTCTAGGGTGACTGAACGGTGAGCTCAGCAAAGGTGTTCGTTTTCATACGAACAATGCACCAGCCTAGTTAAATCACGGTTGAGAAATAAAGGTATTACGCCTTTGAAATTTTGCAGTTTTTCCCACTCCTCACGATCTCGCCGTAAGTAGCATTTTGTTGTTTCCAGAGTTGAAAAATTCAGTGTGGGTTCAGCTACTTAACAAAATTTACGTCATTCAACTTGTAGGACAGAGGTTTTCAACACAATTTACAGACATCTACAATCACGTTTTTGGTCAAGAAAGGTCAAGAGAAAACACAAAGAGTTCATTTTTCTCCATAGTGTATATAATAACAACTAAATACACTGGCAAAATTTCATAGGTATAGTTCAACATAGATAGAGATATCGTTCAAAATTTCATAGATATTGCTTCCGGGTTATAATTTTGAACTTTACGATCCCCAGTCTTACGTTTCGTTGGCCACAGTGTCCGTAGGACAATTGTTTTTATGCCTTAATTGAAAAATTCCACAAACATCCCACATACCACAGAACGAACATGGGAAATTCTGAAATTGTAACATATCGGTCAGTTTACAACCAATTCCAATAATGGACATTCAAAGGACATCCAACACTGGATACCCCAAAGTGATCCAAGTAGGGATATGAAATGAATACAGTAAACACGTCCAGAGCTCGGCATTCCAAAGAAATCCAAATACCGACCCCCAATGGACGTCTAAAACATATCCAAAACTGGACATCCAAAATAGATATAAATAGGGACATCCACTGGACGTCGAAAACACGTCCGAAAAGGAACACCCAAAACTACAGCCACTAATTCTACCATCCCTACCTGTGGACGGGGGTTTTGAATTTGAAATTGTATGGCCTTTAGGCATCTACGGCTAAGGCGGGATAGGGTAAGGGAAAAGATTCGGAATGGGCTGACAAGAGCCTATGGTGCCATGCCAGCAATAGCCTGGTGTGACTGAGGAAAATACTGAAAAAAAAAACACTTATGGCCTTTGGGCATATTGCTGGAAAATCCATACATTTCCATTATCGATCATCATGTGCACACCCACTAGACGTTACAGTAGAGTTAACTTTGGACGTCCTAAATACGTCTTTGACTCCTCTGTTGGATGTCATATGGACACAAAATGGATGCCATAAATGCATCCAATGGAAGCATATTGGACGTATCTGTGCTGTGTCAGTTGTTGAATCTAAAACTAAGTAACAAAGAAATCTTAGAACAATTGGAAGTTGAAGAAAAATACAATCGTATTAAGTGTACCTGCTACATAATGACTCCATTGATATAAAAAAGAAAAAAAGAAAAACAGAAATTATATTTTACCATGGCCATAGAAAGAAGCGTTGGTACATTTGACCAATTATCAAAAATAGAGTAAGAAGACACACACCTTAGGTCATTGCCAATATTTTAGGCATCTTTGACCAAAATGAATTAATACTTAGACCAGTTTCTATATACGCATAGAATGCTACACTTAACTTTTAAAGTGTAATCCCTGAAATTTAAAAACAAAATAAAAGTTACATTTAATTCAAAATATAGCGGAATAAAATATAAGCAAAAAAATATGTTTCTTTAAACAGTTCCATGATGATTAAAAGTTTAGAAAGTAAAAATATGTTTGCGCTTTTTTTTAAAAAAAAGAAAACAAACACTGTGAATTTGTTCCAAACTAATTTTATACAAACATATTTTATAGAATGTTATACATTAGAGTTAGATAACATAGCAAAATAAAAGAAATCCTAAAAACAACATTTTCCATTTCCACTGAGCACCCCACCTATATTTCCATGTTGCTAAAAGTAATATATTGTGGAAGAAATACGGTTTGTCCGTCTGTTGTTTACTTGAGAATCACTTTCTTTCTAAACATTGAACACATATTACACACTTATTTTGCATTAAGTGTTTGTTTGGGGCGTCAGATCGGCGACTGGCTTAAATTGTCCAATTACTGATAATCCTGGGCCAATTTCGTTGACTCGATTATACTACTACTGTTTATGTTCTAGGGCGAGATGATAACATTCTATTCCAGGCTAAGACAACTCATTAACCATTCAGGCTAACACATGTATTGCGAATTCCTTGTTTTGGAGGATGACTTATTAGCAGTATTTCGGAACAAGAGCATATTTGCGTATCAGTATAACAATTCGAACAGCAATCCACACCCATCGACAACGATTACTTGCAAAGATACGGCAAGTTATCCGTGCCAACCATTGCAAGAAAATATATGAAGTTGAGGCTGACCTGAATATTAGTATAGGGCCGTGCAACAAAATTTGGAAAACAGAATGACGAAGCGTGTGTTGCGGCATTTTATTTCATGAATGTTAACTATGCGAAAAAAGAGGGACGTGTGAGGGAAAGGGAAGGGCTGTTACGCATAGCGAAAGACAGTCCAAATTTTCTAAAACTGATTATCACTGATTATGAAACGTAAGTGGAAGAATGTAGTAACGAATATTCAATCATTACAGTGAGTCGAGCAATCATCACTGACCTTGAAATATTAAATCTCAGGATTTTTTTTTTTTGGCTACCTTCTCTAATTGTCAGTGATTTCGACATTCATAGTTTGTGATACTTGGTTCCACATTAATGCATAAATTTGATGCGGCAGAACACATTTTATACGTTTCATCACGGTAACGAACGTTTCTATTTCTTCTCTTATGAAGGAGAGTATTTTGAAGAACACAGGTGCTGGTAATGATTACTTACCCTTGTACTCATTTTGATAAAAGTTCCATTGTATTTGAAAATGTAAAGCGCAATGGAGTACTTTATTTACAGCACATACACAGTGTTGATGTATTTTTTCAACCTTACTGTATTTATTTCCCATAGCAAAGACACCTCCAAACTGGGAGTCAATGCCAGGTAAGTATTGACTATTAAAATACATGATTATGCATAGATTATTACACAATGAATTAATTAAAGAATAGAAAGTGGTCGCTGCTAGACGTATGATCATCACATAATAACACATCTATACAAGTAACTAGAGAGGTGACGAATACATACTCAGAGATATAACTTGAGCTAACTCAGGTATTTCTAGCTATACTCCAATTTAAGGCAATGCAGATAAACTTAATAATAATATCGCAGAACTACGAACATTACTAAGCACCAGAACCACAATAACTGCAAAATGTGGTAAGCAGAGACAACAGATGTGTTGCAATTTCCTACTGAACATGATCAGAGAGGGTTCTTTTGATTATCTACAATATATTCTTAAGAAATGCGAGTTCAGACATCTAAATAGGCACAGCGATAGATACTGGTAAGATATGAATATGTATTTGATGTTATTCCAATTAATCCAATGTATTACGTAGTCATGATTGCTGCGATTGTAGGTAGAATTCTAGTTTAAGAACAGGCGAACGCAGCCGTGTAGAGGGACCTCTTTGGCGAATTCTACGCATCTTTAACTGATAAAGGGCGTATATTCTGGCACAAAACGGAGTGAGGAGCCACATATTACTAGCGTTTACGTACCGAGTGTATGTGATATTTGAGAAATCGCATGTGCTCAATAGTGGTCTATGGTGTAAGCTATCAACGGACATAATGTAGAGCAACATTTTTCTGTGTAATTGTATCAAATTTAGTTCAGATCAAACCCTTTGGTGTTGAACTGAAAGAAATCCTAACTTCTTTCCTCAAACTGATGCGACGTGTTCAGTGTTGTAGAATCGCTAGCGGAAACCGTGATGTATCTACTGTAATTGATATTTCTGTCAATTATCTTCTTCAGAGGACTTCTGTTTCTCCTGGTAATCCTGGGTGAAGCTGGTTTCAAACTAATAAGATGTATTTCACGCTGTTTTTATCATGTCTGCATTTTGATAGCCTTTAAATGAAACAGCTTAATATATTTACACATTAGTTGTAAATAAGAGTAAAAGTCAAATTTCATGCTCATATTTCTATCTTACAAAAAGGCCAAATACTGAAATAATGGATTGGTATATGCTCATGCTCTATAAACAGCTCTCCCGTTTCGTGAATCAAACTGATATATTAAAAATCACGCGAAACACAAGTAATGACGGTTAATCTAGAAAACAACTACTACTAAATAGAGGTCGAGGTTCCAAAAATACGACGTTAAGGTGTATATTTGCTGAAATACTCAATTTCTAAGGAAAGTCCTGATTTACAGAAAAATCTGAAATCTTATTATAGGGTTGTGTAACATTTTTCAATAAAACAAATGTGCTCAAATCAGTTTGATGCTATATGGTTTTCAAAAATTCCATTTTATGTTTAAGTCTCTCTTCAGAATTAGTTTTTACAAAAAAACAAATTATTACTCGTTGTTCTAATTCAACATTTTATACAGTAAAGACCCCTTTGTAATTTTAAATCCATTGTATTTCAATTAACCTTAAAGTATGAGTATCACCCTGTTCCAATTTAGGATCCTTACAACTTATCACAATATTTTTGCAGAGACAAGTTCAAACTTCCATATTAGGTCGAGAATCTTGTTTATCGAGTTTTAAACAAACATTATTTGAATTACTAATGTAACAAAATATTATCACATGTTTTGGTATATATCCTTACAGGCAGAAGACCACCAATGTGGAAAGGAAGCCCATCAAGTGATGTAGGACACGAAGGTGAGTAAAATGAAAGTATGGTTATTAGATATTTTAAATGATTTTTAAGGCTTTAAAACATCACGAGATCAGGCCGAGATAGAGTGGGGAGATGATGTTGGAAGGTAGACGGAGGGAATTAATTTGTAGGTACCATCACAGTTTTTGTCTTGAAAGACTGAGGAAAAACCTTGAAAAATTCTCAGTCAGGACCAGTGGCGTCATATCAGTTTTCACTTGACGGGGTTACAAGATCAGAGTAAAGACCTTACATGATGTAGCACTTGGTGCACCCCACTTGTTTCCAAGTGTAGTTGTCACTTCATACTCTGCATAATCCACATGCATCTCTTCCCTGCTAATATGATATATCTATAAAAACAGGTGACACTCATATCTGACGTAGAAAATAAGAATAAAATAATAGTTAACTTTATGTAAAGTGTTATTTACAGGAGATAGAACGCTATAATGTATCAAATGGTAATCATTAACATGATCGTCAATATACATTTTCTTAGCCTCTTTACATACAATGCCAAATCATCAACGAGATGAGGCGACCATCGGAAGTTGATGACCGAAGGTAGTTATTCATTTCTTAGAACATAAAAATGTCATTCGTTGAAGGAAATGGTGATCGGTAATGTAAAAAATATTCCCAATAACATGAAAAGAATAAATAGCCCATTAAAGCAGTTTTCCATACTATGGACATATCATGTTGAGCTCATTCTTGAGGTGGACACCAATAAAGAATTAGGATTTAAGTCCAGCTAGACGCAGCATCCAAATAAAAAAACAATGCTTAGAGAATTGTTATGAGTAACAAATCTCCACAAGAACTGAACCTGCTAACTGACGACATTCTGCATGATATCACAGAGAAAGTAAGCTTTACAGTTCCAAAACTCTTATAATGATTCCACAACTTGAATAAAAATTGGATCTACATATCGAAATATGAAAAAAAAATCCTATTTCTACATTCAACCCACAAAACCGGGAAAACATGGAAATAGCAATGGACTTTCTCTGAACAAAACAAGATTTTTAGCTCTCACGGGAGGGGTAAGACGGCCACCACACCTTTTCAAGAACACTAGAACTTGTTGTTCGACAAGTGGCAATCGCGCTGCTTTGCTATACGCAAGGTCACTGTCTCAATTCTAGTAAAGGTTCATAAAATGATGGTTTGAAATTCATTTTGCAAAAAATAAAATAATAAAAAATACAAAAAAGTCGACTGACTTAAGACGTTAATAACAATAACAGCAAACATAGTACTAACTGTGAACTCTTATACGTCGAAAAACGCCAGAATACAGTTATATTGGTGCTGTCGAGCACAAGAGGCATGTAGACACTAACGAAGCAAGAAATAAACATCAAGTAGATTAACCACTCCCAAGAGCTATGTCTTGACAACGCTGGACTCTTAACAGAATCACTAACAACAAGTAAGCTGAAAACTTATACAGCAATTATTAGCGTCGCTGTAATGGATGCAAAACTGGAACTTATAAACTCTACCATAAGCCTTAATTGCCATGCCGTAAAATTAAACGAACTGTGATGGTTGCGGGAAGGCTGGGCTTCACATTGTAGGTCAGACTAATTACTGATATAACCAAGCTGATATTTAATTATAACAATTAAATATTCACTCACTAGTTTTAATAAATCTATTTTTTCGTACAATGTATTGTTCCTTTTGTATTACTAAATAACGGTCTTAAAGATATTCAATTTCTATTTCACTCGTCCTTTATTTTACAACCAAAATATGTATGCTTTTGTGGCGCATCACGGGACAGGCAAGCAATTTCACTACTTACTAATGTGCCAGCTAATTGAGAATCACTGTTATGATTAGTCTAGTCAATATTGTGAACGTCTAGAACTTGTCCTGTGAACGTCTGGCTTCGTCTTGCAATTGTGTTCAATTATAGAGAAATTATTCCTCTATTTGTGGGGGCAAATATTACGTAGACTTTAGGTTTTGTTATTTGGGGGCTAAAGAGAAGTCTACTCGAGCGTAACTCAGATAAAGGTTTGAGCATTCGCAAATACGAGAGGGACGTTCAC
>JAGDQP010000522.1:0-22929 GCA_022664845.1 Lepisma saccharinum | reverse complement strand
ACATACCTTGGAAAATACAGTTGAAAGTTGTGTTCCTGAAAGGGCTTCTGAGACTTGTATTAAAATTGACTGCTTCTTTTAAGATGAGAATTAAACTGCTCAAGGCTTCCTTCTATGTTTCTTGGCTTCCTTCTAGAACTGTGGTACAGAGTGACAGCATGGACCGGCTGTGTGAGATAGCAGATCGATTGGTCTGTCGGGGTCCTCTATATACGGTCTTGAAGTGACGAAATAATTAGATTAATATAGTTCATTGCTCTCTTGTTTGTGCGTTTTAGTGCTTTCACGTGACGATCGTATGATGTCTTAAAAATGCACAAAATGGCCGCCTAAAGGAAAGTAGAACAATAGGTCTACGTCATAATTTCCGTAAGTGTGTGTGTTTTGCCGTATATTGCTTTGCTAAAAGGAGTTCGTGTTGAGATTCTCTGCCCGCCATCTTTATTATTCTTTAGAATTTACAACAGAATAATATATGTGTGAAAATAAAAGTTAATTATAGAAATATGATTACAAAAATGAAAATTTAAGAATAAATACAAAATTAATAATGATTGACAATGAGAGGCGATCACAATATTGGACAGGCGTTGCACAGGGATTCTCGGTGATCCAATTGGAACGCCATGCTGACGTAATTCAGAACTATTCATGAACGTTATTGATATGAAAGGAAAAGGGTATATAGATATAAACTTCTTTAGAGGAGACGAAGATAAACACCGAGCTTAGAAACGCACTATAAGTAAAAACAGAAACGCTTCTAATCATATTGTCTCATTTTCAATTTTTTGTAAGAGGTCAGCCCCAAATAAATTACTAAATCAGTCAATAAAAACGACTAACCTATATCGTATAGCACATTACAATTAGCTGTTTTAGCCATACATTCGGTTACAGACTCCTCTAAAAATGACAAATCGAAAAAAAAATGATTTACTTTACTTTTCAGCGTGTTATTACGTTTGTTTAACTTATATTTTAAAAGTTTATTTTCTACATTTTAGTTAGTTTACATTCTCAAAATCAAGAGGTCAATTACCCTATCCTCCCGCTCTAAATGACGCCTCTGGTCAGGGCGGTCGGCCTTTAGGATCGATTCCAGAACACACCGAGCGCTAAGCCAACGCTATACGAATTTTATTCAGTAATGTATTTTGAAATGTACGATTTTCGTTGGTTTACGTATATCAAACGATTAATTCCGGCTTATTTTCCCCTATATTCTACCTATATATATTGCTCTATAGTGATTTCTGTTTTTTTTTTTTTTTTGCATTAATGCCATAATTAGATTGCAAATCTCGTAGACAAAATTCCACTGCTTTCATATATTTATGCTTTAACAAAACATCTATTCTTTGAATTGTGATCTGAAATAACTTCCTTTTGCTTTGGGGAAAACCCTAAAAACAGAGAAATGTATGATTTGCTCTATGCTGTAATGTGAGAAACTTCCCTTTCTTATTCTGTTTATGAACATATCAATGCTTTGATTACTGCCAATGCTTGACTTTCCCAGGTAAGTAGCATTCGGATGCGTTAGTATTCGATAATATACGTTATTTGTCCCATGCACAAATTCGATTTTCGTTTGACTATTTTAATATTAGCTGCTTTTAGTTAAATACATTTGTAATATTGGTTGAGATCTGTATTGTGTAGCTCCTCTGCTTCCAGTTTTAGCTCACGACAAATTGTTTCAACTACAGTTTCGAATTGCTCTATATTGTAATCCCTTAAGATCAATGCGTATAGTACAAATGCACTTAACTGTATGAACTGTACTAGCAGCAACAATTCTCTGTAACTTTATTCTCAATATCTTGTAATACTTAATCTACTAATTAAAAACATAAGGCTCATAATCTACTTCCATCTCACTCGATCTAACAGTGGCAACACACTCGTTTCCCATCTTCGATCACCGACGTTCTAACTAGAGCTCGTGCTACCACTCACCTTCGGCCGTTGGGTTTCTTACATAATATGAGAATTGAACTATTCATTACGCCTTGTTAAACACTAAAGAAACTGTAGCTTATCATAGTGAGTATTAAATGTCGATTTTGTACCCAAAAATCGGGAGGCGGTGGCGAACCCAGGGCGGGGCTTAAGGAGGCTGTTCTTTGCCTCCCAGTTCTTGGGAGGGTAGATATTAATAGAAAAAGATCGTAAAATATGAATCCCTGTGCCCGTCACTCCCTCTGAAAAATAGGCAGTATAATGTACCCACATTTTTTGAATATCAGTAATGGCAACTGGAATTCATATGTTACCATCGCTTTTTTCTATTTATCCGTTCCCTCCCAAGAATTGGGAGGCAAAGACCAGTCCCTCAAATCTCAACCCTGGGTTCTCCACTCCCTCTCAAACATTGTGGATATAACTTCATATTTCATATTATACTAATGCATTTTCTAGGGACAAAGCATTAACATGGATTAACCAAAAATCATTAACCTTTGCATCGGATGAATTTAGAAAGCGCATATCTTCTTGTAAAATTATTTTAATAAACGTCCATTTCTTTCATTCTTTGCAGATCAGAAACAGCAAAGATGGAGGCCAGTTTCAGGTAATCATGAATAGAACTAATTTTAGTACATATGGCAATATTTTTTTTTTATTGTTAAAAAATCTTATCATACCATGGATCTTCAACGGCCAAAATCAATCCTTCAAATAGGTGGCCAAATGGTTTTCCATGGAGCTACACTTCGTCTTAAATATTATTAGCACAAATACAGAAAAGAAAACACAGTGGAAGATAGGGGAGAAAACCTCACATTGTTAGACCAAGCCATTCCTTCCGTGTTGACGTCTTTCACTTTTCAACGTTCGCGGCACAAAATCACAAACGTACAGGTGCACTGCACTGCCGACTCTGGGTGCTGACTACATCTGATTTTCCCGCAAAGTGTGCACGAATGCCCTCAACTTGCAATTTGCTCCCAAAGATGCAAATTGATGATCATTGCTATAAACTCATGACATGGGCAATGTCAGTAATGTTCTTCATTTCTGATTTTTTTTACTCTTTTCATTCTGGCTTTTACATAAAATATGCAATAATTTAAAAAAGAAGAAAGACACTATGAGTGCTCCTAATATTTGAAAGATTTGCCGTTGTGCGTGGAACCAAGTTTTAAACAAATGTCAATTAAAATATGTTTTTTGTAACATATTTTCTAATTCACCGACGAGGAAGGAAATTAAAAGGTAATTGTGTATATTCAAAATGTTTAAATTCTAAAGTAATTTATGCGGGTTTCCAGTAAGTAAGTGTTAATGCCCACTGCTCTTGTAATCAAAGAGTCCCGGATTTGTTGTCTAGCAGATGTATGTTAGAGCATGGCACAGAACTCTTTTTGCTGTGTTATTTAACATGACGTGAATAAAAAGTTAGCAAAACGATAGATTCTTCAAAAGCAGGGCAAGCGTTGTCTTGGCTTCAAATTTAAACGTAAATACGCATAGTACATTTTCTGTACTGAATTTATTTTGCCTTGTTTATGATTTTACATATGTTCCATAAAACATGCTCCCCTAAATGAATTAAATTGACAAAATATTTTCTATTCATGTGTTGATTATTTATTATCGCTTCTTATAAATATTTTGTAACTATCAACACATATTTGTCTGAGTGTTCTATTATAAATAATACCTATTCTGACATATTGCTCCTAAAATGCAAATAGTTTTCAAGAATTGAAACTAATATCAACTTTTATTATTATTTCAAATGATTTTTACGTTCTAGGTGAATTACCATGGGACGAAGACATTGGTAAGCAACAATAGCATTTATACTATTAAGTCTCCCCTTCTAGGGAAATATATTAAATAATTATAAATATTATATGGTAATGATCCACAATTACATATTTTGTCGCCCGAGTATGTTTGCGAATTTGTTCGTCAATTTTATCTCAATATCATGCTTTCTTCCCTATTTATCAAACCTTTGATCTGTATATTTACAGCTAAAATCTCAATATATAATTTTGTTTCGCAATGGATTGGTACTGGGTTAGCTGCGTTTTATTTTTTCTTACACGTAAGCAAATATGTTGTATATCCTGTACGTAGCAATCAGGGGCTTCAACCACCTGCGTGTCATATGTCCTTCAACTTTCAGTAAATATTGACTTTTTACCATTATGGTTGTCAAGAAAATACAAGTATAGGTGTATTTAACATCTGAGAGAAAGCAACTAAATATATTTCTAAAAAAAATGTTATCACTAAAAACTTATAAATTTAACTGAAATTGATTTTTACTGAAAGTGAAGGCTTTGAAATGTCAAGTGTATATTAGGTGTGTGTTCCTTAATAAGAATAATATTCATACTAAATATTTTTTCCAATATAGATTCAAGACAATAATAAATTCAGAAAATATAATCAGCATATTTTGATTAAAACGACATTCAACCAGATGAAACTAAATTCACTATAAGATGATAGTGGTGGTATTATATTTAAATAATTCCTAGGCAAAGGTTGGTATATACAAGTGATTATGTCTTGTTTTGGCATCACATTGTGCTTTATAATTGAAAATATAGGTAGGTTGTTCTATTCCTTCCACTTCGGAAGAACCTGCTTTGGAAATTATATTTGAATGTCTTCAGACATAACAATAAGCTCAGAGTTGTACCAGTTTTCACACATTGCAAACGGCCTAGGCATATTTTTTAATATCTTCATCGTTATTATTGCTGATTCTGGACATGATTAGTACTCAATCCTAGTAATCCTAGTTTCTAATTATAAAAGTAAGTGGTCATGTCATTCACATCTAATTAACCCTCTAAATGTATGTTGATACACTAGAGAAAAGTGTTGTAACCCACATTTTAAGTATTTTTCAGGAGGGACGAAAACCTGCTCTATGACCAGGAACTATTGCCTTACTTAATTTGATTGCATAGAGATATAATACAATTGAAAGTTTCAGCGAGGGACTATGCTAACCCACAGGTTTAACTTGATGAAGAAAATGGGAGAAATGTGAATTGTCCTATAATATATCTCAATACCAACCGTCTTCATACTTTAACTTATTCTGCACTCCACGCCCAAGCCCCAGCATCCAGTGATTCGGGCAAAAGTCAGTAGATATTTTACCGGTCGGTGACTGACGATTTTTTATCCAATACTCATATTGTCTGAGTATTTATTAAGTTAAATACAAGTTGTAGTTTTCATAGTGTTGGTTATTCTGGACAGGAAAACATTCTGGAGAAAAAAAATATGAATTAGAAAGTAATGAACACATTTTTAGTTCTCAAAGCTTAACCTTCAATCTCATCAAATGTATGTGGCATTGACTTCTTATATAGCAATGACAAATTGCTTGTGGTAGCTGTGTGCTGTGATTTCTTTTCATATGAGGTGCTTAAGTCGTTTAATTTCTTTAAGAAAACTGGCAGTTTTTTGTATAAAGTGTCTTCAATTATAGTCCTGATGTTGTTTTTTTCAAGTCGATGTGAAACTTCGTAGAACTTCCCGAAAGAGAATACAATATTTCCACTTGTGAATACCCAGCCCAAAAGGAAGAATTTCTGATCTAGTGACCCCGAACCTCAGTTCATGGAATCGTTTGAACGGTTGCTGGCAACATTGTTTGCGAAAATTGTTTCAATTCACAGAAATCCTTGCGCAATATCGCATTTGCATCAGTCTCAAACGGTGTCGAATGACAGGAGGTCACACAGTCCAATTCCACACTGCCCTGTTCCTATATAACATTTCAATAGTGACATGAACAGAGTCTAGAAGTATTCCCTGACACGCAGCTCGTACTCGAAAGGAAACACAAAGGTTGTCTAAATACTAGAATAAAAGTTGCACTTCCAGATAAATTATTAAAAATAGAATAGAACTTCAGTAATTTACTTTTCTCTCATCTTACCGAACAGTACAAAGTGATACAGGTACTGTAGAGATTGAGGGTGAGTTCTGGTAAAGTACTTCACGCGTAAGTGTCCCTCTATATTTTCTACTCTCAAACTGACGCAGACAAAATAAAAAATATGGTTGTTTAACATGACAAAAAACATTCTGGTTTACAATCTTTTTTCAGATAGAGTAAGAACTTCATGAGACCTATTACCTCTTTCTAGTAACAAAACATACATGTGAGAATAATGTTTTCAATTAACAGTCAATATCTCTTCAACGGTGCTGCAGAATTCTACAACATTTTTTTTAGTAAGAACACTGAGGCATAAAACAACCGAGTAAAACATGTCTATTTTCAAAACATGATTATTAAGACATTTTTCCTTTAACGTTATCATTTTCCAACCCTGTTTGCAAATAATAATATATTTTCATCCAAATAAACAGGGCATTAGCCATTCAGCTCGAATATGTATTTTGAGCTAGGTAAACAAAGCGACTGAGAGTGGTGTTACTACGATCGACTTTCCGCCCATAACTGCCAAGTCCCTTGATGCCCAGAAATGAAGATCTCCTATATTTTTGGTTAAAACGGTACATGTACAAAGACATCCACATTTTGGAGAATATATCAGGTGGCGTGCTTTGGAATTTTCCTTCTAATAACTTTCTGAATAACTCTTACAATGCAAGCTCTGTTCCGAAGCGATACAGAAGACTCAGGAGCATTTGATACATAAAGAAAATCGCGGCTGAAATAGTTGTTATTAACAGATAAAAATTAAGTTTGTATCATCCTAGAAGTTTGCCTTTGATAATGAAATATTAAGTTAGTCACATTTAAAATACGTGTATATAATTTTCACTTTTCATTGTCGTTTTTTATTAGGTCCAGAACCGTTCCCGGAAGAATGGGTCTCACCAAGTATGTAAAAATTTCCATATAATTTATGTATATTTATGTATTAAAGTAACAATATATCAAACTAAATAATTATATTTCGTTTCTCAATACTTTAATAAAACATACCGTTTATAGCTAAACATTTGTTTTTCGGAATATTTCGCCCCACTCACTGGAGCTTCCTCAGCCGTGATCTGTTTTATCTACAATGACTTAACATATACATTAGTATGCAATACAGTGGTTAAATGGCGTTGCCAGTCTATGGATTCTATTTACCCCGTTCCCTTCTTAATTATTTTCCCCACTGTTCCCTTAAGTTTCCTGAGCTATTATATATCAATTTGTCTCCTCTTTTAATGATCGAAACTGTTCCCCAGATGTCTCGTTTATTCTGTATTCTGACTATTTTGATCTTTTGTATCCCACGATATGGTGACATTCTTTTATCCAATGTTGTGACAATTTTAAGCTGTCCACTTGTTTTGCTACTTATCTTTGATATTCTTTTACTCTTATTGTGATTTTGATTTTATTCTGACTAACATAAGGTTTATCACAAAAACATTTAATTTCGTATATGCCGTCTGTCGTTTCCGTTTCTATTACCATTTTGTGTTCATTGACAATGCCTTGTAATTTCATGTTTGTTTTCAAAACCCCTTGTACGCCGAACCTTTATATAGCCTTCGTAGTTTTTTGTATGTACCTCTGAAGCCTGGTAAACCTGTTCTAAGGTCTGTAGGCTTTTAATCAATCGCTGGTTGCAGATTTAGTTTGAATTTGGTTTTCAATCTAACTTTTTTCCATAATATAATCATCTCCCCCTTTGTATATCAATTCTTCTCACTCTAGACAATTATTTCCCATGCCTATTTTTTTAAAGTTTCTTCACCGCTGCAAAGTTTCTTGACCCTTAAAAACATATTTTCCCACACATTTTACTTCATATGTGCTGGGTGTCCCGAATTTTTATCAATATGGTTATCACCTGTTCTTGGTTTCCAGTAAAGTCTCAGATCTTCCTTCTTTCTTTCTACTAAAATATTCAAATATGACAGCTAAGTTCCGTTTTCAACGCCTCCTGTTAATTCAATATTATTATGCTCGTGGTTTAACTTTTGATAAAGGACGCCTACTGCCTATTTGTTTTCCCTTATTACAAATTAATGATCAACGTATCTAACACCCATTACAATACCTGGTATTTTTCCATGAATATTACTTTCAAATTTATTCTTAAAGGAATTTGCTAACACTGGAGAAGTGGATTTTCAATGGATAAGCTACTCGTTTGAAATCATATATGGTTGTTGAATTTACAATAGTTGTAACAAATACATATTTGGAGGCCCCTGGTATATTTGCTTTTACTAGAAATCAGTAACTGGCAACACAGTTACATTATTGTATTTTATATAAATATATATGTTTTCATTGTAGATTAAGCAGATCACAGCAGAGGAAACTCCAGCGAGTTGGGCAAATATTTGGAAAAAGAGTTATTTTTCTATAAACTGTGTTTTTTTTATTAAAGCATACACGAAGGTAAAATTAACTTTGTTAATTACATTTCATTTATTATTTATGTCTAACATTTATTCACCGAAAATCACTAACTTATGTAATATATTTAGGGTGTAATGCGAAACATTTATTTTCAAGGTTATAATAACACGCATTTGTTTTATTTTCTTTAATATAGTAAAATACATTTAAAATATCCTGACGTATTTTCGTGAAAACAATCTAATAAACTGTGTTGTTTGTTAATATAGTCATTATATCACTTAGCAGCGATGTAATGCAATATTATCTATTAATATCATATTCCTTCTGTCTGCACGGCTTAGAACTTGCGAGTCGACGGCGGCCTTGGAGAAGACAACCAAGTGAGTAATAATAAGCTAATTACTCCGTACTTCTCTCTAGAACTTAAGTTTAATTCAGACATAAAATAATAAACTTTGCATTAGTTTGCATGAGAAATTATTTTATTTCTACGAGAAACTTACATTATTTAAATTTAATGGGAAGCCGCTTCTTTAAAGAATTTGTAGATTTCTCAAAATTACATTTCTATTTCCCTCTTCGAAGATTTATTCATTCTTTCTTGGCAGCACTGCATATCAGGCCTATATCGGCCCAACCCTGGACAATCTTGATCGATCTCTGACCGTATTATACTAGTATTGAATCGATATTGGCTCGATAGACTGTGCTACTGAGGTTATTCCAAATATCCTTCTTTGTGTTATGTTTCCAAAAACACAGGAACGCCGTTTACAAACAAGTGGAACCCATCCGTCTATGAGGATGCGAATTAGATTTATTCCTTGGACGTTCCTGTATGACAAATGCCTTACGTTAGAAAGTATTACTAAAGTGTTCCATTGACGAGCAAGCCCTGAACTGCTGGTACTATAAACAACACTGATAAGCAACTGCTGGTGGCGCGGTGTTTATATATACGAGTATATATATTAAATAAAAAAAAACTTTTCTTATATATATCAATTTTTAAATTTATTAAAGTGAAAGACCATTCATTAGGTTAAGTTAGAAAAGTATAATTAGGGGATTTGTTTCATTACACACGCAATTGTGTTCTTTGAGGCTATCAAAAATATGACTTGCTATGCTGAGACTCTTGACTACAGCGAAACTAATGTTCCATTCAATTATTCCTTTCCTTCAGATGTACCTAGAAATTTGTGCATGATTTAATTTATCAGACTATTGATCATTATTGACTATTTTTATGTTTTAATCTGATATTTTAATCTCGTTCCCATGAACATGACAAAATAGTAATTCTTTAAAATACTTAAAATTTACGAGAGCTACCTGAGTCAACATTTTTAGATTCATTGGAATCTATTCAGTTGATCCAACGTCATGCTTCAATACTAACTAACGAACTCTATGATTTACGATCTCACACGTTCATCGTCACAATAATAAACTTCGTTATTGGATTCTATCCACACTGGTACTATCTATTCTGGCACTATCAAAACAGTTTTCAACATATACAGGAACCCCTTGAACATACACCCTAACATTGTTGTCCTAAACAGCTTTTCAGTCTACCGAACGGAGTCCTTCTCTCCACCGTACTATCATTGTTCGAATAAAGGTTTTGATTTCCTCCATTCCAATTATATGACTAACCATCTTAGCTGTCGTGATATCACTATTCTAACAACATTTGGTGAATCGTACAGGCCACCTAATTCGCCATTAAGAATTCTCGTCCATTCGTTGGTCATCTTTTCTTGTTTCCACTCGTAGATCTCAATTAAACATGTTTTTCAAAGGTACATAATTTATGTTCATCTGCCACGACGGTTCGTAACTTTCCTAACGAAAGGGTTTCAACGACAGAGTAACTGTTTTAAATATTTTAAGAATCGGCTTTCCTAATATTAGTCGCTAGGATTACATTGGTACAATCGTTACTATCTTATGCTCAAACATTTTTATGCCAACTGAATCGCCTTACTATAGTTTAACACAACATTTTAGTATGATTGAAACCGTGAAGGTATAGCCTTGAATCATCATACCGATTTTATATTTCGTAGGTGTTATATTTCTCTGCGAATGATAAAAAAATATGTGCAACATTTATATATCAATACTACAAAACTGACAATTAAACATCTTTATTACATATAAAATATTGAGTGTTGTTCATTCTATTGACAATCTATATTTGTTTCGAATCCTTTATTTCTTTCTGAATTTGTGTACGAAAACATTTGATTAAACAGCCTCAGATTCAGTACTAAAACTTAAACTTTTAATATACAAGTAATCAGAGCAATACCACGTTCTATGGTAATACCAGATTTGTGAACAGTTTAAATGTTTTTACGTTGTGGTTCAATATTTCTTCAGATCTGAATATAAAATTGAAAGATAAAATTGTGTGTAAATGCAATATTTTTGGATTCAATAATTTGTAACTTCAAATAATATTTTTTTTTAATCTGATGCTGTGAAATATGTATTATGTTGCTTATAACCATTATATAATTAAATGTCTTATCCATATATAGGGTTACGGAGACCTTATCTATTAGGTAAGATTGGAATAACCACAATCTTAAAAGTCTAATTCTTTTAAATCCGAATGTTACCTTTGTTAACAAAATTACGTATCTTACATTCACAATCTAAATTGGTTTATAAATGTAAAAGTCAAAGGCAAATATTAAATCAAATATATGTTCTTAACAACGTATTCTAACAAATATGTTGTAATAAAATTAACGATTAAATATTTTCTTTTAATATTTTGTTACTATCCGCACATTATCTAGTACTTTAAACGTATCTATAAACTTTGTGCTCTTATAGAGAATAGAACGTAATAACGAAGCAATAAACGTTGTATTTCATGTTTATCTCTAGGCATTAGAATCTTATTTCTTAACGTGTATTTATTTTGATGGAAACTTTACGTCAGTTGTTGCAAAGGTTAGCTAAAGTTCCGTTCTTAAAGTACAAGTCAACTGCAGCGAAGTTGCATTTGAAGTATGATGCAAGATTTTTGAGGTCGTTATTTTGGGAATTGTATACCAAAGATCAGATACGTTTAACTTCATTCAATACATTCATAGTCTGCGCGAACAAACGTCGATGTTATATCCCATGTGTAAGAAGTTGAAGTATGTCCGCAGGAGAGGTGTCTGCTATGACATAACGTGTTTTTCTTTTGTACGGGGATTGTAGTGCATTTCCCTACAGAAAATTTTGAACACGGAGGTCAATTGTAGAAATATGATCCATCCATGTTGAAATACATATCAAGTATAAATCTTTGTTTCGTAGCTCCAGTTGCGGAAAACTGATACATAGACGTTGGTTAGCGTATACACCTCAGAAGGTGTTTACGAAATTACCATGATAAGGTAAATTTCACTGGACGGAAGCTACGTGCTACGTTTTATTTTAATCGAAGTAATTAAAATATAGTCTTTATTAGTAATCGTTCAGAAAATTGTAAAGATCTTGCTGACGATACTATTGGAAAATATATTTATAAAACATTTAATGGCAGACGGCAATATGATAATGTGCCAAGGTCTGGACAATCCACTGTTGCTATCAGTACAGAAAACACCCCTTTTACTCTCGGGTGTTGTGATTCTGGAAATAGCGCCAGAAGCTAATTTCTTGTCAATAGTTTCAGTCATATAGAATTCTCTAATGGCACAAGCGGATGATTTTTTATAGAAAACAAGAAGTTAAACAACGTTTGTTCCCCTTGGTCTATACAACAGCTGAATAAAGGGTAAGGTCTACTGCATGAACATGTCGAGATCTGTTCAGGCAGGAAACGATACTTGCCAAGTATAAATATTGAAATATGTGATTACAATACGTTAAATATTTTTGCCACTTGGATCCAGAAAAAAAAATGACCGCACGTTGCTAATTTAAAGATAAATTAATAATTTCAGGACAGTGCCGAAAATAGCTTCCTTTTACAAACGAACGTGAAACTAAAAATCAAATTTCGAAGTTTGGAATTCTGCATATATATCACAGATATAACTTAAACTTTCAAGATAATTCACGTAAACTTGATTATGTATTTACCGTATCTTTTATTAAGAATCTTGGTAAGTAGCTCGTAATAGCTTTGTTGAGGTTGCACATACAAAATGTAAAAGACAATTAGAGAAATTTGTTATGTTGCTTATCTTTGGCTCTTGGGAAGAGAAACATATGATACCGAGCTGATTTCTAGCTCGACGAACAGTCCGTAACAGGAGGTTGATATTATGGAAACGAGGGTTTATTTTTATAATCACAATATGAACATTTGTATTATAACTTTGAAACTTTATTTATGGCATTCAGGCATTTAAGGTTCAATCCAGCGGTGTGGAGTGAATATGAATTGGGAAAGTATCGGACGAGGACTGACTTGAAGGTGCGGGCCAGAAATTTGCCTGGTGTGACTGAGGGGAAACACGCGATAAGCTACAATCAAAGTGGTCTACTGTTTGGATTATTCCGCGCCCTTCGGAATTCTGCGTAAATGCTAAGCTACGGCTGCTCCGTAACGTTTCAGAATTTTTGAGCATTATATAGAGATGGAAGAAATATATCTTTATCTAGATGAAATTAGTCCACTAGTATAATTTTGAAGGTCAAATATTGAAATATGATATTACAGTCCGTGAAACATTTTTGCCACTTATATCCAGAAACAAAATGACAGCACGTTGCTAATCTAAAGGAAAAATAATTATTTTAGGACAGTGTCAAAAAAACTTACTTTTGCAGGCGAACTTGAAAACAAATATCGAAGTTCGAAGTTTATTATTGTATTTTTCTTTATCTATTGAATATGGCGCGCATTGCTTCTTGATTTGAAAAACATCGAAATTAAAATGTAACTGTTTAAAAAGCTAAGACATTGAATTAAATAACTGAAAGTAAGCATTGTTTGTCCTATCTTGATAATCATTTGCTTAGAAAATGTTTTAAGTGGAAAATAAATAAGATATTGTTTTCCAAGGATGGGGTTTAGAAGAAAAGGCTGTAATCTGCACTCCAGAACATTTTATTGTAGCAAAAGAAAATTTATGGTAAATATAATCGTATCTCGTTACTTTGTCCTGTGGTTTCTACGCAATAATGCTACAAAATCCACACAGAATGGGGCTTTTCCTTGATTTAAATTCATTAGACGCTTTATGGTATAAATTCCTTCTAGATCTGGGTTTTCCAAAAAATGGAAATTGCAGCATTTGCGTCGAAGCTCCACGGGTATTCCCCATCATTTGGTTGTTTTACCATAAACGCAATGAAACTTTTTAAAAATATAATAAGGGATAATGTGTATAATTGTAATTAGTAGCTACTTTCTCATTAAAAATAACATTGTAACCCTGGTTCCCTGGTTTAAATTGTCATACCACGTAAGTGGTTTACCTGTAGATTTTTAACGGTATTTCTTTAACTGTATTGTTGCTGCTTGTAATATAAGGGTCAGAATGTAAGGAATTGCATACTATTAATAATTAATTTACAATCTTAGGTCAATTGATCTGTCATCCCGATTCTACTATAGAATATTAGTACAGGTCTGCCGTTCAGCATTTACGTTTTTGAAATAAGGTAAACAATATTTTCGATGGATATGTGTGAATGGGGTAGTGACAATGGTGGTAAAAATTGATAATGTTTTTCATCTTCTGGCTTCGAAAAAATATATATAATTAGACTGATTGTCACTAATTATATTTTCTATTTCAAGGAGAACAACCTTGGGGATCAGGTACAGATGAGTATTACATTTTAACGTTGATTATCATTATTATCATTACCGTTGCTTATCATTATTATAGTTAATTGTGTTGGTCCTTAATTAATAGTTTACGCAATTCTAATATGTCTGTATGTTTCTAGATACGTTTGTTCCATTTACAGTTTTCAGACTTTGACCACTAACCTTACTTGTTACATTTGTCATTTATCTTATTACTATGTGAAGCAGTTAAGGCATTAGCATGAAATAATATGAATGAGTTTCGAGCGATCCACCTTAAAAAAATCTGCACAACACATGATGTTAATATTTTCGAATTTTATTCGAAAGGTCTTATGCTATACTCGTGCCTAGAAACTAGAACACATCTAGCAACATTCTTGAATTACATTCGATAAAATGACCGATACATTGAAAACAAAATATATGGCAGTAGTTTTGCCAAAATGTTATTCATTTTGTAATGTATAGGGCAAACTTCAAAATTAGAATATATTCGTCACTATAGCGTGTATTCCATGGTACGTTTAGTACCGTACTTTGCGTACGTTGACTTGATTAGCAAAAGTATATGTAATTATGATGAAGCTTATAAAGGAATAATTAATGTCCTGTATATGGTGAACATCAACCAATGTAACACATGAGGTTGGATTTCCGACACCAACACACGACAAAAATATTCATATAAACATTAGATGAATTCCCAGGAGTCCTTTATATAAGAATCAAAATTAATTTAATGTGATATATCAGGAAAAAAATATTAGAATATTTTTTTTAAAAAAATCGTTACTTTGAACATATACTGTCTATAGGAAGTTAAAACATGATGTCATGAGGTTCTCAGTGTTGCCAAACTCGAATAAGGTTTTGACGTGAGCCAAAATTACCTGAGGGCGTTAAATATAATTCAAATTCGTAAAAGGTTTGTATTTTGGAACCTCTTGGGTATATCCTATCCTTGGGGATAGTAAATAGCACACGCAAAAAGCAGAATTAATTTGCCAATAAGAAAAAACACACAAGATTTGATTTTTTTTTAAACAAATACAATTTTCATTTAACCTTGGCAATACTGTGTTATTTTCCATGTATTCATCAATAACGAATATGAAACATTAAAAATTCCAAGTAATGACGTTTAAAACGGTTAAACGTTATGCATGACTTTTAACACTACAAAGCCGATTACACCATGGTTCAACTATAAGTAGGTCATTCCATCTAATCAACTCCAAAGAACTAAAATTACTGCGTATGTTTTTATATAATCCTAAGTATTAATTTGATTTATATTTTTTATCGAAACGATAATAGGTTTCAACTTGGCACTACCCTATCTCGAAAATAAATGTCAATCAACCTATTTTTACGTTCAAATCTTTTCGATCTATTGCAAATTAACGAACAAAATTGTTACGTGACAATTGTTGAGGAGAAAATAAAGCAATAGGAGAGAACTATTTTATAAAGGGCACTTGTGAGAGACAAATATTCAGTAGGCGTAAAAATCATTCTTGAATAGCAAGTACTACAGTTATACGACACTTGTACAGTTTCAAAGTTTCAGACGTGTTAATGTTTAAACAGAGTTAAAAATTTAAAGATTATGGTTTACAGGAAAATTAAATGTCTTTCCCCCGTAGAATATTAATTCTTTTAAAATTGTACCTGTACATATACATTGTCGTTGAATGGATATTGACATATACGTGTTAGAACCGAAAGTGTTCGCAGACCTAAAGTCATAGTTTTGTGCCCCCTTTCTGACTATCGCGAATGTAACGACGTAATTATCTAAGACTAGGTGGTTCTGGCTACGTTAAGAGAGATAGTTCTTTTCGAACAGGAATATGCTACAGTCTGTAAATCATAATTTAACCCCACTTTTTCAAACTATGACGAATACAACTGTGTCTGGGTCTTCCTTATTTGATGTGCAGTAACTGAAATAACAAGGGTTTACAGACCTTTATGCACTATCGTTCACACAAAGTGCTAATAAGAAGTTTTGAAGACAATTACTCTCTTTTGTCAAATTGCAAGACAAAACTAGTAATATTTTCCAGCTGTAATTTTTTAAGACGTGAGAAGCAGGAACTTCTTCATATCAGGACAACAATTTATGTTGTTGTTTTTATACGGTCAGATTTATTAAAAAGAAGCATGCTCTAGTAGAGCCCAGATTATAATGAATAGTGTTATACATACTTCATATAGTATCAAGATCTGGAGGATTCATCGAAGGCTTAAGTAAATGAATTATACTTAACGTAAGTTATTTGTATATCCTAATTTATCGAGATACTATATATTTTACATGTATCAATGATAAAATAGAATACATATCTTAATTTTAATTAATATATCGTATGTTGTATCAAATTATTTTTAATGTGCTAACCAATTCATTTAGAGAATTGGCGGATATCATATTAATAATGAGAAAACCTAATATAAAAAGTATTAATGAACCATCATGTTAGCAAAATATGAACATTGTTACAATGAGTTCTCCACAAAATAGCTCCCATAGATAACCGTTATATATTCTTATTAAACATGTACTCTATTTTAAATCATTGACGTAATTTAAAAATATATGTACCTAAAGTAATATATACAGCAGTGTACCTAGGATGAAATACTTACGGTCTCTGTAGTCAGATATTACTATGTCGATATACATGACATGTTTCTATTTTTTCAGAACCTACCGAGTTTTCGGTCAAGTGGGAACCAGGTTAGTATAAATAAAATTCTTCTAAAAATAATAAGATGATAAATATATAATCATTGTTCATTGTCTTAAAATAAAGTACTTTTGAGTGACAGAATTTAAGAAAAGATTGTTACTAAGCAAAACCTTTAAAAGGCAAACAAAAAAAAAAACATAACTTTCAATATTTACAGGTATTGATCACCTCCCAGGGTATTCAAAATCATTAGCATCATCTCCTGGAAGTCCAGGTAAGTTTAACTAAGTAATAAGTAGTCAAAATTCTAAGTTTTAAATTAGTACTTCAGTAAGTTCATTAAATATTCAAATTAATCTACTTAACCTTAAATGTAATGCTGAAATATAACTGCATTTTTATAAAGTCTACAGTTTGTTCAGTTGACTTATTTCTCAATGTGTTTTTCTTAATAGGTTACGAGAAGATGCCGCCTTTCAAAAAACCTGCATCAGTTGTCGAAAACATGCCAGGTAATAATATAATGTCTAAAATATGTTTGCACTTCCCAAAACTTAATCCTAACGATCATTATAAAAATTTAGATAAACATGATTGATAATTGTCCCTTCACAATTACAAGATTTGTGCCATCAATTGTCCTAAACAGCTTCTAATATAGACTTTGCCTATTCTAAATACGATGAGATGCATATAGAAACAAAATATGATTACAACGACCTGAATTCAAACTCTGATCCTCCTGGTACTTGATGGGTGTTTAATAATTATGTTAATATGAAGTTTGCTAAGTTTTAGTGCATATGGAGTAGTTTTATTTAGATAAAACTTCACCAGCTGCTAGTATTTGCTGATGTCAAAATTCATTCTATGTACGGATTTAAAGCTTCCTAATTTCCTATATCACGAATCATTCTAAAATAATGTAGCACAATAGAGCATGCTTAGTAATTCACCTTCTAAAATAATGCAAATACTACATGGAAATACCCACAAGTAATACTCGGAAAAACATAGAATTATACAATTTGTAACACGTTGAAAATTACATATAACTCATTAGAGGTTTATGATTTAAAAGAAGATAAGCATAAAGCTCTTTATAATGCAGTTAAGTCAAATGAGTTGAGCTTGTAAAACAGCTGATGATGGTTCTTTTATAAATTACAATTCTAGTCGGAAAATATTGTATACAGCGTTAATACTCATTAATGTTCTGTGACGATACCTGCAGTGTAAAAAGAATGTGAGCCTCAAACGTAGTGCTTTGTGGGCTAGAAGAATTTGTACAAGATCCGGCCTGTATTCTGGGCGAGACTCGAGCTATATATTCTTCAGCATCTGGACTTATCTTACATCAATTTGGACGAGTGGACTCGTCTTTGAAATTTGATGCGGTTAAAATTTGGAAGGCAAACTCGATTGCTTCATCTTTCTAAGAGCGTTGACATATAAAATAGACAATATAATAAAGTACCAAGTTTACTTGAAGATTGCACAATGCTGGTGCTTTGATTTTATCTTCTGCATGAGAAAAGGCTTTAGAAACCACTTAGTAGCTGTGATAGAGATGAATGTTAACTCTCGTAGCAAGATCTAAATCATGTTACCGCTGTTGTGTAACTCACTGATTTTTTTTATTTGTTGGATTGATACTAGAAATTGTATTCAGGGTGTTATACCAAAGTTCCAACTCATATAACAATTGTACATGTAAAAGATAATATTAGTTGTATATTTCATGAGCTATTAGATCAAGACGAAAACATGTCTATACATTAATTAATTAAACTCCTTATTTTCGAAAGGAGATTATCATGTTCAAACACGAATGTGTTAATATGTCTATCAAATGTGGCATGATACGGCAAAACAATCTTCAATGTTCTGTAAAGTACCACTATTTATAACCTAAATCCTGTAATATACAGTAGTACGTAAACATATTGCCCACCTCGTAAATTACAAAATTTAACGTAAATTAGTGGTCAGTACCGATTCTGGTACTTTGTGAGCTATATCTTCGGCAAGATTTAGCAAATTTAATTTCTTATTTCAGATTTTAAAGGACGGATATTTACCATCGTATTCATGCTACATAAAATCCGTATCTAAAATTATACAATTTCCCTTTACTTTACAATATCATCAATTTAGGGAATACATACCTTTTTCTGACTTTCCTAAAATGTTAATTATATATTGTTTTTTGAACCATTTCAGTAAAAAAAATACCTCGGCCCATCTCAAGTCCATTAGGTGTTAATCTCAAAATTCCAAAAATAATCATCCATGCTCCAGCCGGGATTCGAAACCGGGGCTTTGAGGTTGCTGGCGTAGCGTCCCTAACTCGCACGACTACCAGTCCGGCGGCATTTTCTAAAAGAAAACTGACAAACACAGCGGTTCTAACATATAGTGATATGTTTATGTTATATGTAGTGAACGCGATATACATTTCTTTAATGTAGAATAAAAATAGACGAAGGTAGCCTGAAGAACGTTCCTCTGCATTGTACTAAAAATATGACTGTGTAACAAATATGCATTCCATCCTCTTTAATTCCAAACTAAAGATAGAAACTAGAAGCTATGGGAGCACAGAGTGTATTGTAACCCTCTTCAAATTAATAACAAACATAATTCCTCATTCCTTCTTAACAATGGTGAAAACATTTACCTGAAATTAAAGTAAAGAAGACACCAAAATAAATTTGGATCAGTAGCGCTCGACTAACGTCTGATACGACTCTTCCCAAAACGAACCATTTGGTAAAAGGCTAAAATATCGCTTAAAATTTAAATAAACAAATCGGAAACCAAATTCAAAACTATTCTATTTAAAAGATTTATTAACATAAGGCTATTTTAAATTTACTTTGCGACGTAGAATTATTTACATTTGAATGTAACATTTCGACATTTGAATGTAAAAAGTCGACGATTTTAATCCAGAAACAATTTGGATATTTAACTTCAAGAAAATCAATTTAACTTTTCAATTTAACTTTAACAAATTGAAATCGAAAAACAAATTGATGAATTTATATAAAAATATTCTTTACTTTAATTAATTTTAATTTTCGAGAGACTAATAGTTCAATTTCGAAAGTCTCTAAGCACAGTTCAAACGAATTCCAGAACGAACGAACGAAGAATTCGACTTCAAAATTATACAATGTCGACCATAGAACGCAAAACAAAACGAACGCACTCTTTAACTCACACTCCCATAAAATAAAGAAACTTGACATTAACTGTATTTCAGAAGGAAAGATAGCTCAGAAAAGGAAAAGTTACCATCCAATGCAGCTAGCTGAACCACTCTTCAGAGGTGACTGAACACCCGATTAAACCAAGGCATACTCAATCCTGACAATAAATCCATTTTAAATCAATAACTTTTAAAAATCTGTTTTATTTGAGTGTTAACTTCGATTATATTAATTCGGAAAGGTTACACGTCCCTGTCAATTATTTAGCCCTCTCCTGACGTTTACCTCACGTTTTAATCCGATAAAAACACAGAAAAGAAATAGTCACTCAAGCGTGAAACCCAAAAGACGAGATGAAAAAGAGGATCAAATAATGTACCTCACTACTAGAAAAAAAATAATAAATTAAATTCCCAGTTTTCCTAACACTACTAATGTACTAATTTTCCTAATTTACGATATTTAAACCTGAAATTATTTCAGTTATCCTCCAAAATTAACTTATATATGTAAACAACAATTTTAAATCAGAATTAAGTGATTAGAAACATTAACTTAAAAATTCAATTTCACTTGTTCAATATCAACAGCAAAAGCTTACACCATTACACTCGAGTTGATTAACACTTTTAAACCATATGGCAATCAATTCAAAGAATTAAACTAACTGCAATTAATTCGCAATTGATTCGGTTTGTTTAAACTGGTGAAAACCACTCAAAAAGTTAGTTCAATTAAACACAAATCTAAACCTGTTGATACAATTCAAAACTCAAGGCAATTTTAACTTTAACCGAATTTTATTTTTACTCGAAGTTTAACACTTCCAAATTCGCTCAAAATTTAAAACTTAAAATAAATTAAAAGGACGAACTAACGAATTTCAGAAGTTTAGATTAGCAAAGCACTCGAAACTATTACTCAAAATGTTTAACTTCTCCAACTCACCCGACTATAAGTAAATCTGAACAACTGTTGTTATTTACTCACATTTTTACCGACGAAAAATTAATAAGTATTATTTAGATCCTCGCAGAAGAATTTACAATGCGCTTTATAACTAAAAAGACACTCCAGTAAAGAAATCAAGTTGTCCTCCATTGGACGTATTCAAGTCTCGTCACGCTAGACATCCGCGCTCCTTCCTCCCAGCACCTGTTACTCGCGTAGCAACAACAATCTTCCGTATCAATACAAGCGAGCTCCAGCCATCCTACTACCATGGACAACAGTGAAGCCTCCGATCCTCGAGCTGACCCAAATCACTTCGGAAAGAGCTGAATAGACCAACTTTTAACAAAATATAAACCAACTCTGGTTACTAAATAAATCCCTATATTTTTATTTACAATTTGAAAGTCTTATTTTTTCTTTTAAAACATTAACAAAAGAAGCGAACTGAATGTACCTAAAATTAAAATCAAAATGAAATGAAATAACCTGGTGTCCATTACAGTCTTCATGGCAATAAAAATAAATTATCTTTATTTAGAACTTTATTGTAAAGAGAAGCATCTGAAGTTTTAATACATTTTGGAAATTAAAAAATTGATTACGTTGAAACTTGGGGCAGAACTACAATGAAAGGAAAATTTAAATCATCGTACGAATAAGTGATTTCTAGAAAATAAATTATAGGTATACTTATTAAAGGAATATTATATTTTACAGATTGAAACTGAAGCTTTTCTTAAGAAATAATTGTCCGCTCACGTTAATATAATTTAGTATTTTGAAGATTTCATTAGTGGTTGGCAAATATATTTTGTCCTTAGTATATAAGAAGATAAGGAATAAGTATTATTAACAGTCATATTCTGTAAGATGGTTTAGAAATTTATATGTAAATAAGAGACATTCATAACTAAGATAATACCAGTAACCAACTAGGAAAAGGGGGATTGAAAGCATTTTCTAGTTTGAAGCATTATATTTTATTATGAATATACGTGCATTGATACATCATTCTACTAGGTTTAAATGAAATAATTTACAACTTTAAAGACTCACTGATACACACGTTATTGTCTATGTGTAGAATTCTGTTGCGAACATAAATATCTGCTTGCTGTTCATTCTTAGTATATTTAAATAAAATAATTTTATTTAATTTCAGGTTCAGAATTGCATGCAGATTGGCATGGAATTCAACAAGCTCCAAACGAGAGACCTCCAGAATCTCTGGCCCAAACTTCAAATCAATGGCAACATCAAAACAGATATACTTCAGGTCCCCCAAGTAAGTTTGCTTAAGTCATTTCCAAATCTCATACCATTTGATCAATTGAATTGTTATTTCAGAAACCACTCGTGTTCACTGCCAGATTTTTAAAGTTAACAAACGAGGATCGTTTATTAATCAGTCAGCAACGTATTATCAACTGAATTTATAATAACAAATAATGTTTACCTCGCAACGTTTCTGAAAATTCTTTACCTAACTAAAAGCTGCAACGTGTCCTGTATAAATCAATAATGTTTCTGATCCACGTGCTTAAACCTTATGTATGTGAGGATGTTCTGAAGCAAACAATTTATTTCATAATACTTCTCTTTAATCTCGAAGTGTTTGCTTGTGTCTTTCATTTTTAAATAATGTGTATTAAAAAACTGAATCTAAGTATGACAGATCTGTTACAGTAGGTATATTTAGTAATATTACACCTTCAAGTCTAAACGCTTGGCATTAGAGTTTGTGTATATAAATTTCTATAAAAATACCATATTCACGGGATAATCTCTATACCATGAAGTTCGACAAATGTAACTTAAGTGCGGTGCGTATATCTTGATTTTAATCCACACACACACACACACACACACACACACACATATATATATATATATATATATATATATATATATATATATATCGCGCTCGACTTCAATGCGAGCGGTCCCGGGTTC
>JAGDQP010000521.1:112665-157155 GCA_022664845.1 Lepisma saccharinum | reverse complement strand
ATATATATATATATATATATATATATGTAATGATTCTGCCAGGATTTTCAGTTTGTGGAGTATTAACCAGAGAATTGGGAAGCTGCAAATAGAATTTTAGTGTTTCTATTTATTTTACCGTAAACAAATAATGCATGAGCACTACCAATTGGTGGATTCTGGCCTAACATCTGGATCCTGCGGAGAAGAACAATCATGACGTCACAATATTCTCGCTAGCGAAAAGAATCCTAGAGTGAATAGTTCAGTAACAATAATGTCTTGAAAGTTTAATATGTTGCGATGGTTTAATGCAATAAATGTTTTTATTGCGTATTAAAAAGAAAAACATAACTAACCTAAGTTTTTCCAACCTATGTCTGTGAATTTTATGAAATGTTTAGAATGCATATTGTTTTCATCACCTAAAATGAAGAAAAAATCTAATCACAGAAGCGGAGCTTTTTTGCAAAACACAAAGTAAAATGGCGTTTCTCTTTTTAAAAAACTTTAAGTGAGGGAGTACCAACCGCGGCACCACTGAAACACAAGTACAATGCCTTATCCATTTATTTTACTATTTGTTTATTAAATCTGAATTAGACTACAGAAATCAGAATAAACGAATTAAAAAGCATTAAACAAAAAGAAAGGTACAAAACAAAATAAACAATAACAATTCAAAATAACCTATTTAAAATATAATTAAAATATAAACTTCTTTAAAAATTAAAAAAAAACTTCAGTTGAACTAGTATCGAACACGGGACCACTACATTATAAACCGAACGCCTTATTCAATACTCCACATACCCAACTATTAGTCAGTGCTCTCCGAGAGATCCTGACAGCAATTCTGCAAACGCTTAACACACGCTACTAATTACGTAGTATTCTCAGGCCATGATTGTCCCCTCCACGGTCAATTCTCCGCCTTTTATTCCATTCTGCCAGTAGTTAAGTTCGTTAAGAAAAAGGAAACAATGCGATTTACCCTTAGCAATTTTGGGCCTGGTAATATTTGTCTCATACCACCTCTCGATCAAAAATGGAAGGTGTTGTTGTCTAAAAAGTAAGTTACCCGAAGTGAGGACTCGCGTTGCTCATCAAGTGATACCTTAAATTGAAGCTAGTGACGAGTATAGTACACCTGTGAAATAATAGCTGCAGAGCTACAGTAATAAAAAGGTTATGGCGGGTCAAAGTTCAAATAGAAAGCGAATTTAGCTCCTTGTAATGTCCATGTTTTGCTGATTATCCCGATGGTAATACGTCGCAAGTTGCTCCCAATTAATGTAATGTGTAGAAAGATATCCCTCTCTCTGTCTGATCTCCCGCTTTCTGTTATTCGTGTATGAATGTCCTTGTTCATGTTTGCTCCTCTTATTGATGTCAATAAAGTTATTGATTTGTTAATAGGAGAATGAATAGGTATGTAGATTCATTGTAGAAACAAATAGTGGAGATACTTGAGGACAAGATGGAAATCATAGAAGAAGTTAGAACTCTTGGATTTGCTGGTGACAGTGATGAAAGCGATGATGGAGACTACGGTGATGACGTCTTTGATGAGGAAATGCCAAGTTCTCAAACACATCAAGAGTCTCCGACACCTGTAGCTTCTTCAGGTGAAGAATATCAGCCTTCGCCAAAAAAACAAAAACACATCTTGGACGATGATTATAAAGAAGCAGCTTACATGTTTTGGACACACAATGAGAACCCGGAAAAGAAACGAAGGAAATTTTCATCTGTCAAGTCACAGTATACATTAATTCAATCGAAAAACATCCTCTTTGAATATCAGAAAAAAAGGCAAAAATTAAGTTATAAGAAAATTAATGCAGCCGTTCACGATAAATTCAAAGAAATGGTCGAGAGATGTGCAATTATACACGACAAGACTCTTCGCTTTTGGGCTCTTCAGATACGTAAAGAGCCCGGATAATACCCCACAATTCAAGGCATCTAGTCACTGGCTGTCTAATTTTAAAAAGAGAAACAATATCGTCAGACGCATAGGGTTAGCAAAACGTGGAAATCAAAAGAGGCTGAATTAAATCACTTATCAAAGACATTTATTAATTCCATGAAAGAACTTATGTTACTAGAAGACCTGAATCCTCGTCAAGTATTCAATGCTGATCAAAGTCGATTTGACAAGAAACTCCATGCATACAGGACTCATAGGACTAAAGGTACGGTGGTTGTAAGAGGTGCATTTGGATCAGTCAGTGCTACTACTCATTCATATATGATCATGCCGGTTATTTGCATGGATGGTGAAATATTGCGTCCGATGTACGTTCTTGTATCCGAATCCAGTGGTCAATTTCCAGGAAATAAGCAAAAAGATCCCGATAACATAGTGTCCCATCCAGGAAAGACTGCAAACATGAACAAAAGGGATTTAAAAGAGTTTTATTCTGTATTCTGGAATAGCCTGCCTGCCGATCGTGATAAAGTCTTGCTTTTGCTGGATTCATGGAGTGCAAACAAGGATGATAACGTATAAAAAAATGGATGATGCCCTAATCATATAACACTGTTCAAACGTTTAATTCCTGGTGGTTGCACTGGTTTCATCCAACCACTTGATGTTTACTTCTTCCGTCCATATAAATCATTTATCAGGTTCATTACTGACACAGTTATCGTTTCCTCGGAAATTAATCTCTGGCATCGGGATAACATTTTACGAATGCAGTCCTTCACTCTCTTCCAATTCAGCGCCTCACGATTTCGCAACACGATCAGTTTGCGTTTTACAAAAGCGGCTACTTGGATGAGGAGCCCGAGCCCTGGATGTCTCCATTGGATTATTGTTTTGATTCTAATATACGTGACGAGTGTTACAAGACCTCATGTGAGAACATCTCTTTTGTCAAGTGTGCTCATTGTGAGCAAAGTATCTGCTTATCACACGCCTTCATTGACGACTTACATATTGATTGTATCAATGTGTAGTACTTTGTACGTGCCTCTTTCCTTCAAATGAATCGCATTTCAATTCAAACCCATGTCCTTCTGACTTTTGTTCTGCCTTTCGTTGTGACTTGTTTCAATACAATTCGCTTTCTCTTTGAACTTTGACCCGCCACAACCTTTTTATTTCTGGAGCTCTGCAGCTAGGATTTCACATGTGTACTATACTCGTCACTAGCTTCAATTTAAGGTATCACCTGAAGAGTAACTCGAGTCCTGACTTCGGGTACTTTACTTGTAAGGCTAGTTTTATTTTAGGGCAACAGCACTATAAATTTTACTTACATTATTGTGAATAAGAAACATTGGTCGCAAAGGATCAGGATGGGGTGCATGTGGAATCCCTCTGGCTCGCTTAGTATAAGTATTTAATCTGACCACTAACTTGGTCGCCATTTTGTTAATGTCAGAAAGAGTTTTGAAACCACCCGTCTGTATACTCGAATTACTCTCACAAAATATAACATTTAAAACTAGCATCTATTTCACTGTTGGATTTTTCAGAACCTGTTCTTCATTATTTTAGGTCCATTGGTTCTATTCCCTACGTTTTCATTTATTATTTCCGTCTCTTTTCTTTATCTTCTTCTTTTTACCCCTTCTCTCTGTCTCTGCCTCATAAACATGTATTGATTTCCATTTTTCATTGTGTGTGTTTAATTTTTTCGTGCATTATTTAATGTATACTGTTTTATCTCGTTTTTGTTCTTTCATTTTATTGATACTAATTCATATGTATTTAGAGAACTGTGCTCATGTTGTTTGCCGATTTTTGTTACATGTCAGAGAGGGAGGGAAGCAGAGAGAGAAAGAGTATATTTATTATATATAATTTCTCGATAAGAAGATATCATTTGGGTGACCTAGATGCACGCCATTCAGAGTCCCATTTTTTTTTTTAAATCCGTCGTGTACCATTTTGAATGTGAATGGAATCTTTATGTAAATTACCATGTCATCCAGGCCCGTATCGAAATTTTCCTGCTCCAGGGGCAAGAAATTTTATTTGCCTCCCTCCCTGATCTTGCTCCGACGAAACAATATTTACTTAATCCATTTGTATTAATTATTATGTTTTACAAAATTGAATCCATCACAGGAATAAAAAGGGATATAACACCTAAAATGTATATATTTGTATAATATACTATAGAAACTGTTGCACATACACATTGACACACAAGTAAATAAACAATTGCACACACCACTAACGTTGACTAATGTTATATTTAAAATAGGAGAAAAGGCAACTGTAAAATGAAAGGGCACTAGTTCCATAATGAGTATTATAAATCCAATCTCTTTTCTTTACTGTAGACAAAATCATCAATCTATCATCTTACCTTAGAGTCTTAACTTTTGTACCGAATGTCCTAAATTTGTAAGACGTTTCTGTGACAAAGTGCAACTTATTGAAACTTCGTTCACACGAAGTAACAGAGCTTGCAAAATCTGCGTGAAGTTCAAGAGATGCTAATTTGTGAATAACACTTACTGTGTTCAAAGCAAATAGTCCTTCAAGAATTGAAAAGTCTGATTTAAAAAACTGAAAATCTTGAACAAAAATTGAAAACATTAGAGAACTACAATCTAAATATTCCAAATACTTTAACACAAGATCAGAGACCTCTTTTTTTCAAATATTCTCCAGAATAATACATTTTGTGGAACTACTGATGAAAATCGTTAACTACAAGACGAATTACAATATCTTTGAGAAGTTCAAGCAGAAAATAGAAGCTGTCATAATTTACCTTCTCGAGTCATAAAATGAGTTTCGTGTTGCTGTTCATCAAAATGTTTCTTCATATTTTTCGCTCGTGGTTCTTCATCTATGGTCATTCCCTCACATACTCCTTGAATTCTTCTAACTACTTTGGTAACAAAGTTTCTTGGTTTTGTAAAAGCGTTTCAAGTATTCATGTGAAGATCATCAAACAACTTCACGTAATCGGAATGATATCGAGGCTAGGTATCACTTCACGTTTCGTTCTTATTCATGCACGCATTTTGTTCAGAAATTAAAATATTACGGAACACTGCGAAGTTTGTCCAATTCAAGTTATTAGAATGAACGAAGAGTGAAGGATTTCTGGCCTACACCAAGCGTGCAAAAATCTCAGATTAAGTCCGAAAAAGAGCAGAAAATATGAACTAACAAAGTAAATACTAGACGCGTTTTCATTCCGATCGGGAATTTTGCTACATAGCCCACTTGGCGTGTATCAATCTCTTATCTCCGAGTTTAACCCTACTCTTTTGCTTGTACACTTTACAAATCTGAAAATCTTGGTAGAATTCTTCATTCCGATTACTTCAGCTAATTGTACCAATGTTCAACCTGGCCCAAATTTTATTTTGTAAATTTCTTTACTCAAACAAGTGTGCACGAAATCTAGTTTGCTAACACAGGATATGAAAAAAAACCTTGCTGTAAGTTTTGAACCGTTTTTACTACGAGTATACGGTGCGTGAGGGTAATATAACTATGCATGTAGCAAGAAAACTGAAGTACCGGTACAACAATAATTAATATCAATCAAGACAATGAATGCTGAATTTCTGCCGCCGATGTGTGTAGACAAGCGTCTATATATAGAGTCGTAACATGCGTGTCAGACCCAATGTTGAAATATTCCTAATTACAGTGGTAATGACGGAAGTTTTGGAATGTTCTTGTAAACAGAAGATTTCTGCAATACCTTATACTTCAGGATCAAGCTCAGATTGCAGGAAAAACACTCGTTTGCAATATTGCATGAACATAAAAAATATTATTACATCACATGTACAGTTTCTCTGTATTAGTCGGAAAATGTGAAAATGGGCCAACCAAATAGTTTTGGATTTGGGGGCTAAAAGTGTATAAAATCCTGCGCTGTATTAAACAAAATAAGCGCAAAATATTTACAAAGTCCTGGGCTGGTTTTATTTCCTTCAAATGGGTGGGCCCCTTTTATTGCAATACTTTTTATCTTTGCATCCATTAAAAATCAAAATTATCCTCTTTAACTCATAGCTTGCTTAAACATACAGAACGAAATATAAACACCAGCTATACAGTGTCATATGGCATCCGCAGGGCCTCACACAGTATACATAAGCTCTCATGCACGGTAAGTTGCCAACAGTGCTGTAGTTAGAAATTTGAATAAAGTTTAACGTATACTAAAACCTACAGCTTACTTTTTATGTTTGCTAAATTTTATGAACTGAATTTTAATATAGACCTAGAATAAAACTCACTTTTTGTTAATGAACAGTCTTAACAGTATCTATATGCTCCGCTGTATCTGACTAGCGCTGTCAAAATTATCCGGATAATTATTCATCCGGATATTGTTCGAATAATTATCTGGATAATTTCATTATTCGAATCCGAATAATCGGATATCCGAACAACGGAGAAACGGATATCCGATTAATCGATTATCCGAAAAACGAACAAATGGATATCCAAATAGTTGTTGTCCGATGAACAATGAAACTTATAAAGCAAAGAAGTTTGAATAATATGGACCTCTATTTTTATTTTAGTGCAAAATTATCTTCCTATAACAATTTGTTAAACATTTTAAAAGCAGAAAATTACTTGTACTTTTAGACTTCAGCAGCTAATGCTGTGAAGTTTTAGCGCCCGCTCTGTCCGTCTGTCGACAACTTTCAACTCAGAAACTACTAGGGCTGGAAAGTTGATTGAGGTGTCGTTGAAAATGTCTCGATGAGGCTAGCTTAAACTCGTATCATTTATACAGATTTCAGGAGGGGTGCCAGAGATAGGGTCGTTGCCAGATATGAAAAATACGTACCATGGCTAGGAAGATGTTTGAGGTGGCGTTGAAAAGATCTCGGCAAGACGTGTTCAAACCCGTATCGTTCATCCAGATTGCAGGGTCGGTTGCCAAGCTTCGGGGTGATTTTAAACTTTGAAATTACTAGGGCTAGAAAAGTGTTGATGTGTCGTTGGAAAGGTCTCGGAAACGCGAATTCGAACCCGAATTATTTATCCAGATTGCACGGGCGGTTCTCGAGATTCGGAGGGATTTCAACTTTGGAACGACTGGGCTAGGAAGGTAGTTGACATGTCGTTGAAAATGTCTCGGCAAGATGAGTTTAAACCCATATCATTCATCTAGTTTGCATGGGAGAATTCCGAGTTTAACAGGCGGGAATTTGCAAGTTTGAAAGTACTATTGCTAAGAAAGCGGTTGAGGTATCGTTGGGAAGGTCTCGGCAACACGAATCATTTCTCCAGCAGGGACATTTCCCAAGATTTGGGATGGGATTTTCAACTCTGGAACGTCTGGGATAGGAAAGTAGTTGATGTGTCTTTGAAAAGGTCTCGCTACAATTTTTCGAAAGCAACATTGATCATATAAAGAGAATGCTCGCTGCTGAAGCCTGGCGGTGGCTTATATGCACAGTCCCCGACTCGACCCCGCCTCACTTGTTTATTTTTACTCAAAAATTTGCTAATTTCACTTAAGAACACCGTAGAACTTTGACCGTGAACTCTAGAATTTTGACATTAGCACTCAAGAATTTTAGTGACTTGTACTCAAGAATGAAGCTAATGTCTACTCAAGATCCAGGATCTCTACTTATTTTTTTATTTTTTACTAGAATACTAATTAAACATTTGACTGAAAATGGGCCAATTCTTAAATGCCATTATAGTATATGACGATGTAAAATTTCCAACTTTCTTTTTGTTCCCGGAAAATTAAAGTTCTGCAAACAAATAACAATTTTTATAATTTCTCTTCTTCGTCAATCAGTCAAACCAGACTAATGTCGGTATGGTACCTTCAATTTAGGCCCTGGTCGACTTCATTCTCACGTCCTTTCCCTGCCTTATCCCGGCCTGAACTAAAGTTGCCTAAAAGTCAATGATAAAATCGATGAGAATAACATGAAAATAAAGATGTGAAATGAAGAAGTGCACTACCAAGAGACGAACAATGCTGGAGACAATTAAGAAGAGAAAGAGAAATTGATTAGGACATTGGCTTCGCAGAGATTGTATACTAAGGTATGGCTGAGAAAAAGAGAGAAAGAATAATCCAACTGCTTGACAATGTTAAGGAAAGTAAATCATATGTTGAGATGAAAATGAAAGAGCCAGATCACGATGAATGGAGAGGGCTTAGTTTGCCTTGAAGGACCTGCCGATTCCAGCTGAACACTAATTATGATGATGATATTAATTTAATGTAAATAATTGTGTTGTTTCAACTTTAAAGTTCTTCAAATTGTTTGGAATCAAGTCATTTAGAAGCCCTGGAGGATGGGACATTTGTCCCGGAACGCAACTGGTTGGAACTGCGAGGATCTCGATTTTGCTATTGAAGGGGGTGGACCACTGTTACACAGAACCTTTCAGTTCCTCAGAGGAAATACATTCCCTGTTAAGTATGAGAGCTAGTGCATATTTGCTACAATCTAATACATCGTATTTTCTTTCCATGTAAGACGAAAACTGGCATTGAATAAAGTGTATTCGTCTTTCTTTTTCAAAAATCTAGCAAAATGTATCACGCGCGATGCTTTCTATAATTTATTCTCTCCTTGAATGCATTATCATTTTCGATTACAATATGAACACTTTTTGCACTATTTCTGATCGAAGTTAGAGTGTATTAGGTTTGGTCGCCTAAAACATAAGTTAAATACTTGTCGAGAGCGAGGATAAAACACATACGCTATGCCCGTGTGGTGGTAGGGCCGGTAGCATATTCCTTTTACCAATCAAGCTACGAAAAATATTTCACTTGCATCGCTGTGTACACTCAGATTCATAAAAAATAGGCGATGGAAAAAATTGGATGTCCGAAAGTTGCAAATCTCGCAACACACGCGGCAAGCACAAAATATGGAATGTTTAATATAGGCACGGTATTAACATTGTATATTTTATACAACTTTTTCAAAAATTGCCCAGAGAAACGAAGTGCGCACGGGCGTATGTACGCGACATTTGTCATTGTGTCGTCGACGACTAATGCTGTCGGGACTTGCGACTTAAAATACCTTTTTATGCATGCGACATTTGTCGTTCGTCCAAGAATTTACTTCTCGCAATATCACTTGATAGCTTCTCAAAATGTCTCCAAACATTGCTTTGAGGCATCGTTACTCTCTTTCCGGTCTTCACACTAATCAAAACGAAGCACTAACCAATTGCTCCACAAACAGAAATATGGGTATATTTCTTCTATATATATCAGCAATGACACATTCTTTTGTACTTGGGATCTTCACGCTTCAGGTGGGCTTGCCGCTGTTCTTAGGAACTCGACATTTCTAAATATTTTAGAACACCTTACTTTCGGTATGCACACAATCAGATTAAAAAATACACGTGTTTTCCCTTCCTGGGAGCTTAGGAGAATGTTCAAGACAATCCAAACTATTTTCTTTTGACAAGACAATCAATAGCATGTCCTGTTTCTAGGGATAGAGCATTGAAGCTTAGTCTAACAGTTAGTTTTATATTTACAATACTTTGCTATCCAAATGTCTATACTAAAGGAAAGATCGACCATTGCTGAGAGTTTCCCTGTCTCATTAGGCATATGGTGAGATGGGTTTAGGATGTTTAGGTGCAATAAATTACTGGTGAATGTTGTTTATTGATAAATTAGTAAAAGAGGAAATTAAAAATATATAAAATTAATTTGTTGCTACATTATTATAACGTTATTAAAGTTTCCCTACACCAGCAATCTGTTCGGTAGTAAACATTCCATTTTGAACAAATACATCTACAACAGATTAAGAAAATTGATTAAGCCTCACGAAGGAAACAGCTACTTGTTATAGATATGTCTTCACATAAATTAATTCTTGATGGCACGCTTAACTTTTAGCCAATTAAATACGCTCTGAGAGAGAAAGGTGGGGGGAGCACAAATATTGTAGTATAATTCAGTCTATTATGGAGAGATCCAGGGCTCTAAATGCTCAAGATATGTCACTCTGTGGCCAATTACCAGGCTATTTGAGATGGCATAAAATGTTTTTTCCTTATTATGTGTGTTTTTCGTTTTCATACTCCGTATATAACTTTCATAGTTATCAGACACACAAAACATTGTCTTCCGTTATCTTTCTCTTACAATTGGTTAATAGTGTTCTCACAATAAAGGTAATAAGATGATACAACCTTCTAAAAGTCATGGATATTCCATTAAAAATGTTTAACCGGAATCAGAATCGATAATATACTAGGGTGATTTAGGGGACATTCAAGTATCAGTTTAGTCATTTTGAACCCCTTCCGTTGTAAGCAAAAAATAGTATATACCCACCCCCTTCCCTTATGCATACGTAAAACACAAAGTTTCTTATCGTTATTTCCCAGTAAAAAAAGTCTTTAAATCTAGACTAACAAGTTTTTTAGCGGATATTACGTAAACATTGCTCTGATCTCCCTCCCATATTGTCAGAAGAAATAAGAAGCGCTTGACCCCCTCCCGACTTAAATGCTTACGTAGTACTTCAACGCCACCTTAAGACAATTCATTCTAAATGGAGAATCTGTACTTACTTATTTTACAAATTCGATTTCTTTGTAAGAAGAAAAGGAGTCAATCAGTTCATATAGACTGTTTAATTTTATGAATTTTATACTTATAAATTTAGGCACAGATTGAAATTACCATCAGTAACAATACTATCATTCAAAATATGAAACTAATAATTGAAACAGATTGCTAATTTAATTTTGACATGTAATAAATCCAATGATTACTGCATTAGTAGTAAGGGTGATTTTATAGTTTTACAGCCTTTCTGTAATAATCAAAGTGGGCTCTAAGTTTTGCACTGAAACTTCCGGATATTTGTGGGATGATACCTTCAAACTAGATAGTGACTGACTTCCTTCTAACATTTTCCCTCTTCCCTTCTTGTCCTGAGCCAATTGGCCATAAATTTAATTTCATTCAATAGCTAAATGCATAACAGTTTTCGCTTCAATGTGTATTAAGCCGCACTTCCTACAAAGTGGATTGAGGGATAGATGCCTACAGTAGTGTAATTAAATAACAATGGCCCTAAATGAAAAAAATGTATGGTGTGAACCAATTAGTTTGTTTCCCCCTAAAAGAATGTAGTGAATGTCCCGTGCAGACGAAACAAGTACTTTCCAAAAAGTCTTGTTTTAGCTTAAAAACAATTTTCTCTACTCACTGTCAGTACACAGGCAACACAGCTTAGAATCAGACTAAATTCCATGACAGCGTAGAAAATGCACTTAAACAGGGCAGCATGCCATTTGATGCCCACTATCTAAATACATTCTATCAACTAAGACTATTTTCATTGTTTTCTGGTTAGACACTCATTTTTTGAACTATTCATCTTGAATAGAATAGAGTCATATAAGGACATTTTGTAAATGGTAGTTTGCGTACGTATTCAATAGAATTGGAATGTCGTTTATGGCCTCTAGGTAACTATAAATGGCTCAGGTCGGAATATGGGCGGTGTGAGGATGTAGGAGAGAAGTCAGTCAGTGCCTAGTTTCGAAAGTACCATCCCAGCATTAAGCTAGGGTGACTAAAAATATTACTGGATAAACCTCAGTCAAGGTGACCGACGCAGGTATCGAACTAAGGGCTTATCGAACACAAGCCAACGCTCTACTACAACGCGCTACGTATACTCGGTACATGTTTAATAGAATGTACGCCATAAGAATATATATATGACCATATGGTTTAGTGGTTAGCGTTGCTGACTACCATTTGAGGGGTCCTGGGTTCGATTTCCGGCACTGCCAAGGATTTTTCAAAGGGGTGTGGGTCTGGAACGGTGACCACCCAGCACGGAGTTGCTATGAATA
Source organism: Lepisma saccharinum (assembly GCA_022664845.1). Lineage (NCBI taxonomy): Eukaryota > Metazoa > Arthropoda > Insecta > Zygentoma > Lepismatidae > Lepisma > Lepisma saccharinum. Next base: position 145,343 of record JAGDQP010000521.1, on the reverse strand, counting down.
AAAGATAGTGGCGATCACAGTGAAAGCTTAGGCTCTCCTCTCCCAACCCATCTGGTCAGCGTGGGAGCAGTAAACCAATCTCCTCCCTCCGGGGAGAGGCCTCATCCTGTAGTGGATCAAATATAGTTGTGATTTATTATATATTTCACACAAAACCTAAAGTTATTTCTGCACGAAAATGGTGTATGTTCCATTATTACATAAGGGAGACAAATCTGCGCTTTCAAGCTGATATCGTGAAGCTGGACATTGTAACAATCTGAAGTGGTGGAAAGATATCCATACTTGTTCATGTATTTTATTCATATTATAGAAAATATAGTCATGAAGTATCACTACTATTGTCGTTTATCTTAATTGTAATGCATGATACATCTTCCCCCAAATAAGTGGGTATCTTACACTGATGGATTGGACAAAATTCTTTATTTGATATGTAAGTTTAAAGACCAATAGCCCTATATTCAATGTTTCTTTAAGGAGATTTTATTCGGGGGCGTCTGTGGGGGGCTCACGAAAATTATAAACAATTAATATTGACTGTAATGTGCTAAAAATTAAAAATAACAATAGACACTAATGTTACTTTAACAATATATTGCATTTCCTTAGTTAACCTAAAAATAACATCTCAGTGGTAGAGCGTTGGCGTAGCATTCGAGAGGTCGTGGGTTCGATCCCAGCAGCCGACCATCCTGACTGAGGTTTTCCAGAGTTTCCTCAGTAACACCAGGAAAATTCCGGGAAGATGCCTTTAACATAGGCCCTGGCCGACGCCTTCCCGAATCCTTTCTCCTCCCCTATCATGGCCTCAGCCTTAGATGCCTAAGGGCCACAAATAAAATTAAAACTCAAAATAATATGAACCATATTACAGAATATACTATTATATACGTATTTCAGTGTTAACATTAATTCTTTTGGGAGAGCAGTTGGAAACCTTCCGTTGGAAAAATCCCCCGAAAATATGCTTGAACGAAACAGTTATCTGTTGTGTATACAATTAGTTTTATATACTTTCGTCAGGATGAGCATCAATGTTCAATATAATTTTGTGCAAAAATTTTCTTTCTATTTCGTTTAATTAGTGCACAATATCTCGTAGAAAAAAATGTGTGGCATCTTCCCTCGATCCACTATAATTCATGGATTATCTGTTACACAGATAATTGTTCGATTATCCGTTTATCCAGATAATATAATGTTCGATTATCCGTTTATACGCATAATGTTCATTTATCCGTTTATCCGGATAATGCTCGATCATCAGTTTATACGGACAATGTTTGATTATCCGTTTATCCGAATAATGTTCAATTATCCTTTTGTCCGAATAATGTTCGATTATCTGTGATCCGGATAGTTATTCGGATAATGAAAATTATTCGAATAATCGGATTTCGAATATACAAACAATGAATTGTTCGATTAATCGGATATCAAATTATCCGGATATTGACAGCCCTACATCTGACGCCTCAAAATATCCTTCCTGTACTAAGAATTTCTCAAGCAACTTTGCACTCTCGTCTTTCGACTTCAGTACGCTGTTTCTTTTTCTTTATGTTCTGTGCTCCAGATGCTTTCTTTCCAGTGGCGGCGCAAGCCAATCTGAGCCCGGCACAAGTGAACTTGATTGATGTCCGTTTTTTGACCACAATCGTGAGCTCACACTGCTAAATTTAACCGGACCATCTTATTTTCTCTTATTCCTAACCCCACAGGAGAAATAGGGATCCTACGGGTCTCACTTGCTAAGACAGCTATTCTCTCGTTCACTTACCGTAACATATACATGAGATTGGTTCATAGTGCTGTTACCGCCCATAAATATTCATTTTATCTTCTCTTATGAGAATAGCTATACAGTTTGTAACGGGTCATAGTTTTTAGCCGTAACAATAAAGCACATAAAAGGCGTGAGACTTCAGAGCTATTACGTCCCCGAATACAATCGATATATTTCATTGATTAATCTTAACAACAGATTATTCACTTGTGTCAGCGACCACCAGAGGTCATTTGCAAGTGGGGCCCGGCACGTGGGGAACGCTGGCCCTCCTTTTACGTTGTTTCTTTCTGTCAGACATGGCTTCTAGCCGTTAAGATTAACGGTTGTTTCCTGTAACTCTCTTCTTCGAGTACGTAGCAATTCATAGTTTATAGAGTTATAAACACACAAGGTTGCCTCTAGAAAATGTGGTTTTCCTGACGGATAGGGTTGCAACTTTCAGTATTTTATCAGAGAGCCCGGATGCGTTTCAAATTAATAGAAATTAAACCTGGTTATTTCAAATTAAAAAAGCTCTTTGAATAAGCATATGATTTTCACTCTATTGCCATAAATCGGTCCCCTTTACATATCTTTATAACGAAATGGGTTTGTTCTTTGTCACAAATAGTTGTAAGTAGCGACTGTAGCTATTATATGTTTACAATCTCCTTCCAAAATTTTGAGCGCTCTCTTTCCATTTCTCTGAAGGCAATAGGCCCGCTCGCCCCCTGTCTACAGTCCTGGTTTCACTTGCTAATTGTAGAGGTTTACTACCTTCTAGGCATGTTTGAGAAAGTATATCATAGGTAATTTGTACAAACAAGAAATAATAACAGTCCTCAACTTGCTTCTTGCGGAACACTACAATTCACTAATGATAGAAATGAATGTATTATAAAATTACGTGCATTATAATCTGTTGTGGTAGTTTATTAGTAGTTTATGTGTTCTCGCAAACGATAACAGTGTAGAGGTTTGCTTTTTTTAAATTTTCGTGTAGTTTACTTATCAAATGATTTATTCAAGTCAATAAGAACTCCCATAATGTAATATTTCCTGCCAAATGGTCTGGAAATAAAATTCACTATATTATAATACAGCTAGATAAGAAATTTTACTTCTCTGAAATTATACTGTTCACTGGTAATTATGTCAGGAATTTTCAAATTAAATTATAATTAGCGTAGTTAAATGGGTTGGAGGGAAGCAAACCGGCGCCAATTTTTTCGCTTGATTCTTTTAGTGTGTGACGAGAAAAACACCAGGATACCAAAATTTTGGAAACTGCACCGGGGGAACATGGGTAATTTATCAGTTGAAGTTGAGAAATCAAGGAGAGGGAGCACAACGGACCTCAATTCTTTTTGCTTGATTCCTGTAGTATGTGACGAGACAAACAGGGTGTACCAACATTTTGGAAACTGCACCGGGGAAACATGGGTAATTGCAGTAATTTTGTAGTACAAGTGAAGAATTTGAGGAGAGGGAGCACACCGGACCCCAATTCTTTTTGTTTGATTCTTTTAGTATGTGACGAGACAAACAGGATGGTACCAAAGTTTTGGAAACTGCACCGGGGGAACATGGGTAATTTATAAGTTGAAGTTGAAATATCAAGGAAAGGGAGCACACCGGGTCTCAATTTTTCTCGCTTGATTCTTGTAGTGTGTGACGAGACAAACACGATGGTGCCAACATTTTGGAAGTTGCACCGGGAAAACATGGGTAATTTATCAGTTGAAGTTGAAATATCAAGGAGAGGGAGCACACCTGGTCCCATTTTTTGTTGCTTGATTCTTGAGGTATGTGAAGAGACAAACACGATGGTACCAACATTTTGGAAATTAAACCGGGGGAACATGGGTAATTTTGTAGTAAAATTAAAGAAATCAAAGGGGGAGTGCACACCGGGACCCAATTGTTTTACTTGATTCTTGTAGTATGTGACGAGACAAACACGATGGTACCAACATAGTGTAAATTGCACCGGGGGAACATGGGTAATTTGGGTAATTAATCAGAATAATTTGAGTAATCAAGGGGAGAGAGCACACCGGGCCCCATTTTTTTTTTTTTTTTTTTTGCTTGATTCTTGTAGTATGTGAAGAGACCAACACGATGGTACCAACATTTTGAAAATTGCACTTGAGGAACATGGATAATTTGGATATTTTTGTAGTAAAAGTGAAGAAATCGAGTAGAGGGAGCACACCGGGCCTCAATTTTTTTCGCTTGATTCTTGTAGTATGTCACAAGACAAACGCGATGGTACCAACATTTTGGAAACTGCACCGGGGGAACATGGGTAATTTGGGTAATTTTGTAGTACAAGTGAAGAAATCGAGTAGAGGGAGCACACCGGGCCCTAATTTGTTTTGCTTTATTATTGTAGTATGTGACGAGACAAACATGATCGTACCAACATTTTGGAAATTGCACCGGAGGAACATTGGTAGTTTGAGTAATTTATCAGTTAAAGTTGAAAAATCAAGGGAGAGAGCACACCGGGCCAAAATTGTTTTGTTTGATTCTTGTAGTATGTGACGACACTAACACGATGGTACCAAAATTTTGAGAATTGCACTGTTGGAACATGGGTAATTTATCAGTTGAAGTTTAAAAATCCAAAATCGTCGACATTTTCCTTTTTCCGCCTTTCCTGAAATTTTCCGTTTTCCGCTTTTTCGGAAATTTTCGGTTCATGGGTAATAAGTAAAGAGAAAATTAAACCCAACTTTTATATTTCCATCCGCCTTAATCATAAAGCAATACCATGATTTTGAAAATATTTGTACTTAAATTATTACGATAATTTTGAGAACAGCAACCAACTGACACAAATTATACAATTAGGTATTTCCAACGGATTGACGTCTTGACGACCAATCACCATCTTCCGACATGGATATGACACTTTTAAAAATATGCAATTAGATAACAATAATAAATTGGTGTATCCTTGTGGCTCTTGCCCAATTTGAACAAGATGGCAGCCATTTTGTCTTTGATTATTTAATTTCTAATAGTTGTAATCACAATTTTGAAAATTAAAAGCGTTGAAAAGTCTAATATTACTCTTTCCCAATTCCAGGTCCGTTCGACATGAAACTTGTTGGCAGCTAATTAACTTGTTAATTTTGAGCAAATTTTATAATGTTCATCTTTAATGTACTAAATAATAGTGAACGTCAAACTAAAGTGTATAATATATTTTTCCCAGCAAAATTAAGAAAGTTAAGGTTGTCAATTGTTCTTTGATTTTCTTGTGTAGTCTATAATGAGATCTATAAAACTATTCACTCCGCATGTTTACAAACATTAAATAGCATGTAATGTGTGCGCAGTGGCTGGCTTACACGAGTTTCGCGAATTATTAAAGTAATTTCAGCGGAATGACACTAGGTGTAAGTCTACATTGTTTTAGAAAAGTGAGATCGCAGAGATGTGTTAATGTCGTGATCGGATGGACGTCGAAACGACGCTATTGAAATAAGTTATTTTAATCTAACCCCAATATATGTGGAAGTGTTAGGCCTACATTCTCAATTGGATCACCATGGAAAAATTCTGAAACTAAGGACAGTAAAAGAAAGAAAAAGCTTTGGAAACTCCTACTATAAAGTATATACTGCAACATATTCTAATGTAGTTTGTAGACGTAGCTTCGTGGAAAAGTTTATGATTTGGAAAGAACAACTTTTATTGGGTCTTTGAGTTTAGTATTTAATGACACCTTTATAACAGTAACTGCAACTGCAGATAAGGTGAATGCTAAAGTAAGATGCACAGTCCTTTCTTCCTTTAAGAAAAGTGTTTATTGCAAAGCAGTTTTATACTATTAAACCACTACAAATAATTGCAAATTGCAGTGAATGTGAAAAAATTGTCATATAGTTCCAGTTTCTATATATATTTTACGTTGAATTATATGACTATCATACATTTAATGTCAATATCGGAGTGCACATAAAAAATGTTAATAAATTAGAATCTTTGTGCTCATTATTTAAACAAACCTTTATAATATGGTAATTTCAAATGTAAATATGCATAAGGTAATTTAACCTTTTCTTTCTTTACATGAACTGTTCGTAGAAAAAAAATCACACTACTAATAATTTACAAAAGAGTAATACAAGTCGAAAAAGTCGGAGAGAAAGAAGAAGAATCAGTTAAAATAAAATTCTTAACTTTGCTAGTCGTGTACAACGAGATAACATTTTGGCAAACTTTTAATTTATTATTCAGATCCTATTTATTTCATGATAAGGTGGGACCCGGAGCCCAGTTTGGTCTTATCATGAAAACTTGGAACACTTAATAGAAAGGTCCCCCTACGAGTTTTAACCATGGGACAAAGATTCTGTGCTGTACTGGAAGTGTTTCCAAGTGAGCTCTGGAAGTTGTTAATATGAGTGGATAACTTTGCGGATAAATTTGAAAAAAGAATTTGTGATGGAAACAGGATTTCTTTTTCGTTAAGAGTTGGAAAAGAAGTGAACACATATTACATTAAGTGATTATTTTTCTACGATTAGATTGTAGCCATTTGAAACACCTGTTTTATTCCATGTTATATTTGTATCCGTTCTTTTCAAATGGGGATGTTTCCGAAAGTATAAGGAAAATAAGTAAACCTTATTCAGTATTACTTTAGAATCAATTCATTTTTATAATTTAATCCTCTTTCCTGTAAGGTGAAAAAGATGATAATTCTCTACTTTACAGCAAAACCTCTTCCTATAATAGGAAATTATAGTAGATCGAACCTGCCTTACCTTAGCTTAAATGCATGCTACCTTTATGAATTTATATTTTCTATATTGAAATATATAGCAACGTACTAGTGCATATCTCTTTTTAAAATGTAGAAGAATGATGACAGATCTAATCTACAAAATGTGACGCTACAATTAATTCATTTATGTTCATTTTTTATAATTTAATCCTCTAACATGTAAGAAGCAGATTATTTACTCTAAGGAGATCTCTTTCTGTTTATACACCATCCATCCGCAACTTTACTTTGCTCATCGTCCTCTCACCTTCCACTCTGAAGCCACTTGTCTGAGAGTCACCCTCGACCACCATATGACCATTGCCCTCCCCCTTCCTTACAGCCCTGGCGCAAGAGACCACTCAAAGAATTGCCTTCTGGCATCGACTTCAAATTAGCCCCCAGCCGCATATCTCCACCATTACTACGGCCGACACCGGACGCCACTGTTACAAAGGCCCCAGACTGCACTAAAGGTTCTCTAATCAGTTCATTCTCATCACATTCACACCGTATCACATGCCGTGCATTTTGCTCTTGTGTATCTTAATTCCGCTTTGTTCTCGGTGCGTTACACGATCTTGAAATTATGAAACCAACGTCATATAGACATATCCAACGTCCAACTTGTGTCCAATAGCTTCTATTGGAGTTTTACTACGTCCAAGAGGCATACTGTCCGGTTTTTCCATTGTTGCACATGTCCTACCCTGCCAATTGAAGATTGAAGTCAGGAGCCTCGGCTCGAAACTATTACGACCACCAGAGTGAAGACATTGGATGAATGGATGGATGGACAATCAATGATACTATAAGCAGGTTAAGTTTGATAATCCGAAAGGAATTTAGTTTTACACATAATTTTATCATCGAAAAAATGTTACTGATCTAAAGAAGGCATTACAAACAGATTCTTTACTCTACGGAACGCTCTAGGTGATTATTTACACACAATGCTTGTAAAGGGAGGATAAGCAAGTTAAGTTTGATACAACATACTTTTACATTCCTATCATGTTACTAGTCTAAACGCAACACTTTATTTCGACATTGGAATACTTTTTTAGTAAGGTAGCTTTAATAGTAAAGAAAAATGTATCTAATTTACAAAAGGCCAATATAAGCTTTCTTAAAAACCACCTAAGATTATTTTTTAACTTTTTACTCAGAACATGGCAGCAGTGGAAAAAATGATTGGTTGTTTTAATCATGAATTGAGCTCAACTTGTTATGGGAAATAAATGACCTATTATTTCTTCATGACGATAGTAAATATGAAGAAAGTCCTTATCATCATTGATTACCGAATCTGTGTTGCCTATGCTCCACGTTTTCCATGCTCAGTAATTGAAGATAATGTAGGAAAAGTTGCACTGTTGTGTTTATAGGGGTTGATGTTGGATCCGGCCACGATGCCATTAGAACTAAGGGAGACTTCCACCATTGGATCCGACTGAGAATGTACAAAAATATCATCCCTATTTCGATCTTTTCAGTTGATGGAAAGTATAATTTTTATGTTTGAGTCGATGAAGAGCAGATCAGTCAGGTAATAAACAGAAATATCATAAAATAATATCCTAGCACATTCATTTGCAAGTTGGAATCAGTCGCCCGATAGTCTATTTACTGTTAATTATCTTCATGCACCTTTATTTTACTGGAAGCTAGTCACATTTTAGTCTTATTTATAGTTAAGTAGTAATGTATTTGTGTGACAATGCTCTCGCAATTTAATGAAATAATCTTGAAAATGAATATGGTAGAATATTTCAGAGGAATAAGGTCGTTTTGAAAATGCAAAGAAAGGCGTTATATCGATTGAATATCACCCAATGGTATAAGATTGAAATGGGATTATGACAGAAATCTTGGAATCAGTCGCTCGACAGTCTATTTACTGTTTAAGACTTCATGCACCGTTTTGAAAGTGAAAGGAAAGGCATAACATCAATTGAATATTATCGAATGGAATAAGACTGAAATTGGAATATGACAGAAATTCTAATATCATTGTAAATGTAATAGAATACGAACAATAATAGCTGGTTGACTACACTGAAAGTATGTTCAAATACTAATACTAATATCAGCAAATACTGTTCAACTTAATGCTGTAAATACGGCCTAAAAAGAGGGGCTCGTAGCGGGGTTTGAGGGGGTAAAAAATGAAAGTACCTACTGGATATTTTTCATATTTTCGCACCTCCGAAGGAGAACGTAAGAAATTAAGTTGTTTGACCTCCCTTTTGCGAAATTAAAAGAGGAGGTCCTACTAGTGTGGTTACTTACAAGTAAAGTACCCGAAGTGAGGACTCGAGTTGCTCATTAAGCGATACCTTAAATCGAAGCTAGTGACGAGTATAGTAAACCTGTAAAATCCTAGCTGTAGAGATCCAGAAATAAAAAGGTTGTGGCGGGTCAAAGTTCAAAGAGAAAGCGAATTGTATTGAAACAAGTCACAACGAAAGGCAGAACAAAAGTCAGAAGGACATGGGTTTGAATTGAAATGCGATTCATTTGAAGGAAAGAGGCACGTACAAAGTACTACACATTGATACAATCAATATGTAAGTCGTCAATGAAGGCGTGTGATAAGCAGATACTTTGCTCACAATGAGCACACTTGACAAAAGAGATGTTCTCACATGAGGTCTTGTAACACTCGTCACGTATATTAGAATCAAAACAATAATCCAATGGAGACATCCAGGGCTCGGGCTCCTCATCCAAGTAGCCGCTTTTGTAAAACGCAAACTGATCGTGTTGCGAAATCGTGAGGCGCTGAATTGGAAGAGAGTGAAGGACTGCATTCGTAAAATGTTATCCCGATGCCAGAGATTAATTTCCGAGGAAACGATAACTGTGTCAGTAATGAACCTGATAAATGATTTATATGGACGGAAGAAGTAAACATCAAGTGGTTGGATGAAACCAGTGCAACCACCAGGAATTAAACGTTTGAACAGTGTTATATGATTAGGGCATCATCCATTTTTTTATACGTTATCATCCTTGTTTGCACTCCATGAATCCAGCAAAAGCAAGACTTTATCACGATCGGCAGGCAGGCTATTCCAGAATACAGAATAAAACTCTTTTAAATCCCTTTTGTTCATGTTTGCAGTCTTTCCTGGATGGGACACTATGTTATCGGGATCTTTTTGCTTATTTCCTGGAAATTGACCACTGGATTCGGATACAAGAACGTACATCGGACGCAATATTTCACCATCCATGCAAATAACCGGCATGATCATATATGAATGAGTAGTAGCACTGACTGATCCAAATGCACCTCTTACAACCACCGTACCTTTAGTCCTATGAGTCCTGTATGCATGGAGTTTCTTGTCAAATCGACTTTGATCAGCATTGAATACTTGACGAGGATTCAGGTCTTCTAGTAACATAAGTTCTTTCATGGAATTAATAAATGTCTTTGATAAGTGATTTAATTCAGCCTCTTTTGATTTCCACGTTTTGCTAACCCTATGCGTCTGACGATATTGTTTCTCTTTTTAAAATTAGACAGCCAGTGACTAGATGCCTTGAATTGTGGGGTATTATCCGGGCTCTTTACGTATCTGAAGAGCCCAAAAGCGAAGAGTCTTGTCGTGTATAATTGCACATCTCTCGACCATTTCTTTGAATTTATCGTGAACGGCTGCATTAATTTTCTTATAACTTAATTTTTGCCTTTTTTTCTGATATTCAAAGAGGATGTTTTTCGATTGAATTAATGTATACTGTGACTTGACAGATGAAAATTTCCTTCGTTTCTTTTCCGGGTTCTCATTGTGTGTCCAAAACATGTAAGCTGCTTCTTTATAATCATCGTCCAAGATGTGTTTTTGTTTTTTTGGCGAAGGCTGATATTCTTCACCTGAAGAAGCTACAGGTGTCGGAGACTCTTGATGTGTTTGAGAACTTGGCATTTCCTCATCAAAGACGTCATCACCGTAGTCTCCATCATCGCTTTCATCACTGTCACCAGCAAATCCAAGAGTTCTAACTTCTACTATGATTTCCATCTTGTCCTCAAGTATCTCCACTATTTGTTTGTACAATGAATCTTCATAAATATTCATTCTCCTATTAACAAATCCATATTTCTCATACAGAGCATGAACGAAATCACCTGCTTCCATTTTCTGGAACGAAAAGAAAAAATAAATTTTATTGACATCAATAGCTGGAGCAAACATGCACAAGGACATTCATTCACAAATAACAGAAAGCGGGAGATCAGCCAGAGAGAGGGATATCATTTCACACATTAAATTAATTGGGAGCAGCTTACGACGTATTACCATCGGGATAATCAGCAAAACATGGACATCACAAGCAGCTAAATTCGCTTTTGTCCTTCTGACTTTTGTTCTGCCTTTCGTTGTGACTTGTTTTAATACAATTCGCTTTATCTTTGAACTTTGACCCGCCATAACCTTTTTATTTCTGGATCTCTGCAGCTATTATTTCACAGGTGTACTATACTCGTCACTAGCTTCAATTTAAGGTATCACTTAATAATCAACTCGAGTCCTCACTTCGGGTACTTTACTTCTTAGAATTATAACTCGGGTGTTAATATTCATATACATGTCTACACTTTTCTCTGAAACTGCTCCGTACTGTAGCATCAATATATGATTACTACTAATTTAAGGAGAAAAAATGAAAGCAATATACCTTCTGACTAGATCATTTCACTTTAAAATGCAAGTAGCCAAACATATAGTTCAGACTAGGAGTGTTCATAAATTCGATACATTTTCGAATGGATTCGTTAACTATTACACCAGCAAAATATGAATAGTAAGCATTTTAAGGATAAAAATTGAAAGGAGGAGAATATAACGAACTGAGGAATAAAAGAAAACACTTTCCTACTTGACTTCCCCTATCCACTCGTAGTTGGAATAACTTCGAATATAAAAGAAGTTTCTTTTCTTGAAATTAGGTAATTTCAATACCCATTTCATGTGGAACTAAGGTAGGGAGAAGTCATGGAATTTATATAATTCTCAGCTTCCGCCCTACTACAAATGATGAGAAATTTCTACCATGCTCTCCCTCTTAGGTAGACTCTCAATAGTAAAGTGAACTTAGTGCAATCTTTAAATGTTAAATCTATAACTATGCAGCAACTGTTGTATTGCAAGTATGTAACCTTACTATAAGTTTATAACAATAATAAAGTTCCTAGTTCCCATGTGGAAATTTAATAGAAAGCCTTACAAATTATGTTGATAGTAAACTTACAGCAATTCTGAAATTTAAATCTGCAAGTATGCACAAACTGTTACATGACAACTCTGTAAAGTTGCTACAAGCTTACAACAAAGTTAATACTCAACGTGTGATAAATTTGCTAGAAATCTTATAATGCTATTGGCTTTGGACTTGAGAATATTCTCTAGTTAAGACGCTTCGTTAATAAATGCTCTCATTTGTTTGTTTTCTGCACTTTGGAAATTCTTTAAATGCTTTAGAGAATTCAACGTTAAGGAGACGAAGATGGGTTAAATTTTTCATTAGTAGCAATAAAAAAAAAGAAATAAGCATGATATTCTCAATATAAACAACATTCGTTCTAAGGAGCATTAGCATGTTTCGGGTTCATTTTCATGAAAGCTTACCTTGTTTGCAATTTGGATGAGTAGTCAATTGAAAGCATGTGTTTTGTTGCATGTTCTAAAACCGTGGAAAAATAACACATATTGTAATTGGCTATCCATTGAATACGTACGCAACTTAACCTTTCATGAAACTCAGTCCTAACTCAGTCACTATGTTTACTTGCTCCCTGTGCTGACATCGCTTACGAAATATTATCCCCTGAGACCGATGTCAAGGTTCTAATCTTTTCTGTAATACAAGTATTTTACAAGAGAATATTAGGTTAGGTAAAGTAGACTTATTTATTAACAGCTTATAGAAAGTAAACTAACCTAACTTTAGCTAAAGGAAGCATAGTAGCGGGCCAGATGAGAGGAAAGAACACAAAGTCTCTTTACTTGCTCGATATCAATAGTAAATCTTGCTATCAATCAACCTTGAATGCTGTCATTTATAGTAAATAATTCCGGAAAATGAGAATATTACTTTTTTCTTAAGTTTACAAGCAGGTGTGGAAAGATAAAATATTCAGTCAGCTTGTTTATTTACAAGAAAATATTATCAGATATTAATAATGAATGTTTAATAAATTCTGAATGTTTAAATAAAAATCATGTCTTTAATTTGGAATGGGTTCAATAGTTTCCCCAACCAATTTATAAGTTCTTTTATGTGGTAATCTACAGTGTACTTATTTTACTCTGTTTATCCCCTCCGACCACTACCTTGTTTCACTTAGCGAAGTATTTCCAGCATGTTTAATACCTCTTTATGCTCTTTTAATGAACAGAGAGACGAGCTGAGCACAAGTACTAAGTAGAGTAGTAGTGAACAATTGAGCTGTTTTCTAAAAGATAGGTTTTTTTACTTTAATATGTTACTTAGCTGATGATCTAATATTTAAAACTTAGTAAGGTGAATAGAAACTTACATTCTTCAATATTTAACAACGTTTTAACTCTTTCCTTACCTATTTTTCTACACTTTGTAGTTTTACAACTTTACACCATTTGTTTGTTTTCTACAAACGAGTGTAGATAATATTGTTTTTGTTTTCTAACTCAAATTGCTTTAAAAGTGTGTAGATACCAACTTTTGTTTTCTAACTTACACAAAGAAAATATGATGTGTTATCACACTCTATAAAAATCTCATTTATTATTTTTATATTTTAGAAAAGACTGATTTTAGTGTTTGCAACTTTCATTCCCAGTTTTTCTACAATAAAATATCATTGTATCTTCTTTAGTGTTTACTTTACAAGCTTTCATTGCTAGTTTTTTCTAAGAAGAAAAGTTTTCATAAAATAAAAATATCATTGTAACTTCACAAAAATTGTAAACGTCATTTGCAACTTGTATGAGAAAGTTATTCTTAAGTTCCAATTGTAACTTGTAGAAAGTTAATTTTTACTCACAACTTTACTAGAAAAATATTCTCGTACCTTTAAAATTGCTTGATAGAACTTAGGTTTACAATTTACACTATGTAAAATCTTACACAAAGTAAAATACATTTTACACCAAGTCTATGACATTTCAAACTTGTAAGAAAAAAAGTTATCTTTAAGTTTCACTTAATTTTTACCTCCAAATTTACAACAAAAAAATTATCGTACTTTTACAATGTTTGGTAGAAATTTCTTTACAAATTACACTTTGTAAAAACTTACACGAAGTAAAATATCCCTCATAACTTTAAGTTACACAAGATAAAATTCTCATTTGCAGCTTGTAAGAAAGAAAGTTATGTTTAACTTTTCACTTGTTACTCCTAAAAACATAATCTTAGTTTCATAACTTTATCACAAATAAATCTCCTACTTTTAAAATGTTTTCTTCTTTCTTAGAAATTATTCTTATAATTTACAGTTTGAAACTTACACAAAGTAAAATGTCACTCACAACTTTTAAATCTCACAAAGTAAAAAAAATGTTATTCACAAATTTGTAATAATAACTCTAATTTTTCAACTCTGTTTTACTTCAGTTTTTAGTTTTAGAAAACGATTTTTTTTATTTATTTATTTTATTTTCTACAATAAATTGTTAACAAAAAAATTTCCGTTTCTTACTTTAACTTTATAAAGAAAACTTATATTTTTATAGTTTACAAATAAAACGTATTCACAAGTTTGTAAGAACAAAAGTTTTTCCTTCATTAAAGATGAAAAGAAGAAGCGTAATTTCTAATTTCCACAGAAATGTTATACGGTGCAAACAATAAAATTTTACCTTGTAACTTTAAGTTATGAGTTCAATATCCTATGAAAGTTTGGCTAAAAAAGAGATGTTTTCGAAGATGTTTCTGTTCAAGTTTATTAGGAAATAGAAATTAGGAAATATGAAATGTGTCTGACAAAGTAGTCAGACAAAGTTCATAAATTTATATTCTCTATTTTTTCTGAATTAAAGCAAACTTTTTCATAATACATCATACAATGAAGTTAAAATTTAGTCTGCTGGTGGCACCTTTTTTAGCATAAATGTTCTAATCAGAACGGGGATGATACTCGCTTATGTTTAAAGAAAAGCTAAGAAGATTGGAGGTACCACAGGTAATGTCACACAAATAAATTACTCCTTAACTGTAAACAAGGCTAATAAGTGACTAGCTTCCAGTAAAATAAAGATGCATGAAGTTATAAACAGTAAATAGACTATCGAGCGACTAATTCCAAATTGCAAATGAATGTGCTAAGATATTTTTATGTTATTTCCGTTTATTACCTGACTGATCTGCTCTTCATCGACTCAAACATAAAAATTATACTTTCCATCAACTGAAAAGGTCGAAATAGGGATGATATTTTTGTACATTCTCAGTCGGATCCAATGGTGGAAGTCTCCCTTAGTTCTAATGGCATCGTGGCCGGATCCAACATCAACCCCTATAAACACAACAGTGCAACTTTTCCTACATTATCTTCAATTACTGAGCATGGAAAACGTGGAGCATAGGCAACACAGATTCGGTAATCAATGATGATAAGGACTTTCTTCATATTTACTATCGTCATGAAGAAATAATAGGTCATTTATTTCCCATAACAAGTTGAGCTCAATTCATGATTAAAACAACCAATCATTTTTTCCACTGCTGCCATGTTCTGAGTAAAAAGTTAAAAAATAATCTTAGGTGGTTTTTAAGAAAGCTTATATTGGCCTTTTGTAAATTAGATACATTTTTCTTTACTATTAAAGCTACCTTACTAAAAAAGTATTCCAATGTCGAAATAAAGTGTTGCGTTTAGACTAGTAACATGATAGGAATGTAAAAGTATGTTGTATCAAACTTAACTTGCTTATCCTCCCTTTACAAGCATTGTGTGTAAATAATCACCTAGAGCGTTCCGTAGAGTAAAGAATCTGTTTGTAATGCCTTCTTTAGATCAGTAACATTTTTTCGATGATAAAATTATGTGTAAAACTAAATTCCTTTCGGATTATCAAACTTAACCTGCTTATAGTATCATTGATTGTCCATCCATCCATTCATCCAATGTCTTCACTCTGGTGGTCGTAATAGTTTCGAGCCGAGGCTCCTGACTTCAATCTTCAATTGGCAGGGTAGGACATGTGCAACAATGGAAAAACCGGACAGTATGCCTCTTGGACGTAGTAAAACTCCAATAGAAGCTATTGGACACAAGTTGGACGTTGGATATGTCTATATGACGTTGGTTTCATAATTTCAAGATCGTGTAACGCACCGAGAACAAAGCGGAATTAAGATACACAAGAGCAAAATGCACGGCATGTGATACGGTGTGAATGTGATGAGAATGAACTGATTAGAGAACCTTTAGTGCAGTCTGGGGCCTTTGTAACAGTGGCGTCCGGTGTCGGCCGTAGTAATGGTGGAGATATGCGGCTGGGGGCTAATTTGAAGTCGATGCCAGAAGGCAATTCTTTGAGTGGTCTCTTGCGCCAGGGCTGTAAGGAAGGGGGAGGGCAATGGTCATATGGTGGTCGAGGGTGACTCTCAGACAAGTGGCTTCAGAGTGGAAGGTGAGAGGACGATGAGCAAAGTAAAGTTGCGGATGGATGGTGTATAAACAGAAAGAGATCTCCTTAGAGTAAATAATCTGCTTCTTACATGTTAGAGGATTAAATTATAAAAAATGAACATAAATGAATTAATTGTAGCGTCACATTTTGTAGATTAGATCTGTCATCATTCTTCTACATTTTAAAAAGAGATATGCACTAGTACGTTGCTATATATTTCAATATAGAAAATATAAATTCATAAAGGTAGCATGCATTTAAACTTAGGTAAGGCAGGTTCGATCTACTATAATTTCCTATTATAGGAAGAGGTTTTGCTGTAGAGTCGAGAATCATCTTCATCTTCTCCTTACAGGAAAGAAGATTGAAAATAACGGATACAAATATAACATGGAATAAAACAGGTTTTTCAAATTGATATTTTCCTAAATCTAGAGCAAAAACGTTATTCTCAATTTAAACATACAAAATCTACCATTTGATTAAGGTTAGCTCTACTATAATATTATTCAACTTTCCTCCACACATCTCAAAGGGACATTTTCTGCAAGAAGACACAGTTCAATAGAAGCAATTTCTTTATTGATTATCTATGATATATGATTAAAATTTCTACAACTCACACTAAGGTTACGCACTTTCTACAATTAGAAGGTACGTAACACAACTCGAGGGGACTTTTTTCTCATCCCCAACAACTTATCTACAAGGAAACACAGTTCAGACTGATACAGATATAACATGGAATAAAACACGTGATTCAATTAGCTATTCTCTGAGCGAAATTGTAAAGTAAGGGTAGATTAAAAGCTGTCTCTTCTCGTGGTGACACTGCATTTACTCTGTTTAATTAAATATACCATCATAGAGTCCACAACTTTTTAAAACAAGTTAGATGTAGAGTACAACCTAATCGCAGAAAAATAATCACTCAATGCAACATGTATTCACTTTTTTTTCCAACTCTAAACGATAAAAATCCCTGTTTTCATCACAAATTCTTTTTTCAAATTTGTCCGCAAGGTTCCCCATTCATATTAACAACTTCCAGAGCTCACCTGGAAACACTTCCAGTACAGTACAGAATCTTTGTCCCACGGTTAAAACTCGGAGAGGGGCCCTTTCTCTTAAGTGTTCCATGTCTTCATCATAAGACCAAACTGCAGCTGCCAAGTTAAGCGCTCTCGCTTTTACTTATCTTTCAAGATAAGCGAGAGTGGGATATTCCTACCGAAAGTGTTTCCAAGTGAATTACAATTTGTTTGCCAAGCCATGCGAATAAATCTGATAAAATGGAATAAAGCTCACTAGATGACGGGCGAGTTTGCTTCATACATATATAAGTAATTTAAAAAGATTAAAGCCTTGTTATAATTATTATTCTTGTATGTTTAAATGATATTTAAAACATATTATACCTGTATTAAACATAAATTATTTACAGACATATTTAAATGATTTTTTAAATAACAAATAGCAACTACACTATGTATTTAGTATACTTTAGTATTCTATAAGAGAAGATGAAAATTCACTCATTGAAATTCCCACCAGCGGACTCAATCTGGTTGAAAAATGAGTATTGGTCCCATCAGCCAATCAAAATAAGTAGACACTTTTTTGAAATGTTTGATGTTCTGCTCAGAGCATTTACTATAAAAATGAAGTGGATGATCAGCTTCCAACCCAGAAGCCCCCTCTTTCTTCTTCTTTTTATAATGATGAATCTACCTTTGGTTTCATTTCTTTGTTTCTTCACTTCTGGATATTTTTAATCGTCTAAGGAAAAGTCCGCATTCATTCGTTTCGTCCACTTCTCGTTCGATTCTCATGTCTAACTTCCTCTCTCGTCAATGTCCGCATGACCTCAAATCCTCATTTCTACCCCACCATCACGTCAATGGTCTTGTACAATCCCTCTAGTTTTGCAACCCGCAATTTTCTAATAATGTTACAAAGTGGATTACGTCATCACTTTTCTCCAGGCAAAATTCACCCACGATCTTGTAGAAACATCATTCCAACTCACCTCAAAGCTCGTGTGATGTAAATTTCCAGGCGTCATCTTAGATTACGTCATCAGTATTTTCAATCGCGATCTAGTACAAACAGCGTTAGCTATCCTCCCCATCTTGCCAACTCTATTCTGTGCTGTCACGTGATGGGAATTTCGGCACCACATCTTCGCTGAGCCACGTCTGGTATGACGTCATTTTTCTCTCCAAACTTCACCCGTAGTCTTGTACAAACACCTCCAGGGTCACCTCAACACACCTACGTGGATCATTACGATCGCCATCTTAAATTTGCGTCATGCTTCGATTATGTCATCTCTTTTTCCCATCCAAATTCAACCGTAATCTTGTACGAACGTCCATACCACGTCAACTCACTTATGTGTCTTTGCAACCTGTCCTCGAGCGCCATGACACCTTCCGTCACGACTTTACAAATTGGGCGAAACGTCACAAGGTCACGCTATACCCTCGGGGCTTAAAAATGGGCCATTAGCGGGGTCTATCTACTACCCTTCCTTTCACACTAGCCTTGGATCTTTTACGCTTAGTGCGATGAGGAGTTTCCCCAAGTTTTTGTGATTTCAGGCTGGACGTCTGTACATATGGCAATTTATTTAATTAAATTCATATGTTTTACTATATATCTCTTCTGCTTGTGATTGTCCATGTTTCTGTGTGGCAATTATTCGATGGTGTATATGTCAGGATATAGAACATTCAGTCCAGTTTGTATCATTGTAATGCGAGACCCGGAGCCCGTTCCTTCCTGTTCACACCAGCCTGTTAGATTCTCTCTTATTTTGTATATGTATTAAAGGAGTTTTCCCTTCTTCCTTTTTGTAGCTGTGTAAGTGTATCAACGTTTTGTGATTCTGGTTTTGTTCCAGACGTTGCCGGCATTCCCGGTTAACTTTGCGGCTATTTGTTCGCATGTGTTTAGTCAAGAAACCCATATGTGTGTATCCACTCTTCTCAGAGTCTGAGGTTTTAATTTCTCATTAGTTACTATTCTTTTTCCTTTCCGGTATTCCGGTTTGTGTGGTATTCCGGTTTATCCGGTATTCAGGTTTAAGCCGTCTGATGGTTGTGGCTGTGGTTTTTTTTTTGGTGAAAATTTTGGTTTCATTTAAGGCCCTTAAAAAGCTCTGGCTCAAGCCTATTATTTTAGTATTCTAAGTTCCTCTTTCATATAGGAAACGAAATTCAAATTTGGTTTATTGGTCACCCAGCCATGTACTGACCAGGATCTTGGCTGCTTGACTTGTAGTATATTATGTTGGTTTCCCATAAAATTTCGAGTTTCCATTTTCCGGAAAATTTTCCGTCTTCCGTTTTTCAGGATTTTTCCGTCTACCATCTAAAATTTTCCGGTTTCCGAAGAAAAAATCCGTTTTCCGTTTTCCCGGAAAATGTGGCCATCCCTATTAGGCCTTTATAGAAGACCGAGAGAAAGTATATCTGGCTCTCTTGGTTTCCCCAATAACGCACAAAGGTGTTTAAAACGTTGATTTTTGGTTTAGTTTTTGATTAAAAGTTATCGCTTCAAATAAGTACCTTATCGCTTGAAATAAGTACGTTATTGGCTGAACAAAGTATTTTAAATCATTTCAACAAAGACTTGATATTGTCGAAACGATGTTGATTCAACGTGGATTCACCTGTTATTTCTAACTATGATATAGATTTCGTTTCATGGGATTCTTTCTAATTTAATGGAATAAAATTTGTAATTAATAGCTAATTGAATGCTTTTAGTTAACTATTTTTTTTTTTTTTTTTGCATATTGAAAACTGGTTGAATTTTATTTTATTTCATTGATAGGACGTCAATATGACCTTTTAGCTATTATATTTAATGGTGCCCTAGATTATCTTTCCAAGTTAAATACATAAACATGACAATAAAATTAACTAAGTTTCTTATGTTCTCATTGCATGTTGAAAAGAGGTTGAATTTTAAACTATATTTCAACGAATATTTAATTTCGTTAATAGGGCGTTATCATGAAGTGTTTTCAACTATGACATAGATTTCGCTTTATATGCGTTTTCCTAAGGCGACATATTACATTTCTCGAGAAATACACATTTAATAGTGTAGCGACGGTCAAAGTGTTAAATGAGGAAAATGCACATAACAAAGAAAGAGGGAAAATATTCTTTATTCTTATTCTTACATGATGGTGAAACGACGCGTCTGGATTTGTGGCTCATTCAATACTGCCGTTCTTATAGATATCGTAAAAGAGTAGTGAATCCCAAGGTGACTCCGTGGTGTACAGGGATTACATGTCGAGCTGCGAACGACGAAAACGGAACGTTCCAGCTTCGAGCCCTGGAGCAGAAACTTGGATTACTTACTGTTGGAAAGTTAATACTGAATATCATGATGAAAGCAACGGACAATATGTAACTAAATGTGTGTATACCAATAGACAACAACCATTCTTTGTTTTGGGCAACTGAACCCGTTTCTTCATCGTTCATTTCTTCATTTCAAAAAGTTCTTCTCAGTCATTTGTCAACGTCGAATAAACTGTTTAACAGGAGGAGATTTTGCTACATTTACAATGTTAAAATAACGTTTTGGTACTAACGTTTAATCCACGTATTTCCAACATATGTGTGCTACTGGGGAAGATGTCGGAAATATTATCTAAAGCTGAAGAAGAATGTCTTTAAATTGAGGGTAAAAGTCTTGTCTTAAAACTATTAAAACAATATTGTTTTTTCTCTGTTATATCTGTATATAATAAACAATACGAATATGTATTGTTAAAAGTCCCATACTAAAAACAGAAGATGACATTAAGTAATTGTCATAGTTGCTACAACTAATAATTCGCAATGTTCAGTTCAAAAACATAAACGCTTGTTACCCACACGGCAATCACCCATTGTTTGTTAAAAAAAAAAAAAACACTGGAGTTTTGTTTGAAATGAAAATTACATGTAACTGTTTTACAAATTAGATTACATTACTTTATGATCTGTTACTTTAAAAGATAGTTCGGTTCTAGTTTTTCACTTTCAAATTCCTCGAATAACGAAAAACAAAGATTAATAACTTACATAATTATACAGGAGAAAAAAAGATTAGAACATACTTAATTGTCTTTGAAAGATCAAAGCTGATTTGCTGATTACCGAAGTTCCGATTTGAAACAAATTAATAAATGTTCATTTTTAAAGCAAAGCCGATAAAGAAAAGTTTATTTAATAACCTTCTTATTGTTAAGTTATGTCGCAATGTTTAGTTTTTAAAAACGTAAACGCTTACTGCCCACACGGCAGTTCCTTATAACGTCATCTTCATGCGATGGAAGGCAATTGCAAATCACTATCGGTTCACCTAGCTCCGGGACATTCAGATGAAGACCTGCCTTCTGGCAGAACACCCATCATCATCATCACCATTGTCCTTAATAATCTAACAAGTCTTTTCAACAGCACACTTACCGAGCCGCCGTAGATCAGTGCTAAGGTATTGGCGCAACATTCGAGAGATAGTGGATTTGATTCCAGCGGTCGACCATGATGACGGACGTTTTCCAGGGGTTTTCCTGAGGAAGATCAAGCAAATGAAGGGATGGCACCTTCAACATAGGCCCGAATCATTTTCCTTTTCCTATCCGAGCCTGAGTCTTAAGTGGCTAAAAGCCATAAATAAAATTTAACAGCGTATTATAGGCTTAGAACTATTTAAATTTTAAATATATATAATTATCATTTTTATCTACACGAATACAACCAGCCTATTTCCAAAAGGCCTAAATGAAAACGATCCAATGTTTCTGAATATAACAACACATTTTTTTTAAGATGATTTCTCTTCCCTTTGGCATTGAGGGACAGTTTTATAACTATGGATCTAACACGATGAAATACCTTTACATCAAATAATTCTAATCAAAGATGTGTGTGTGTTTCTAGTACAGACAAACGAAAGAAAGTCTTATATAATGAAATATTTTTCATGGAATAATATTAAATGGTCATTTATTTGTGAAACGATACATTACTTCTTTCCTTAAATGTCTCAGTACAGCTAGAAGCTGCACAGGAGACCGGCGTTTTCTTGTTCTTTTGCCATATGAATATACTCCCGTCCAACTTTCAAGTGGCGCCCTGTTCAGGCAGATTTTCCGTTGCTTTTGTTTTTGTTTTTCTTAACTTATTTTAAGTAGTTTGTTAAATCCGATCTCTTTTAATTCCAAGAATTGCTTTGCCAACTATGAAAGTTACTTGTAAATCGAAGCAATGCGGAATGGAGGTACCGATTAATTTGAAAATAACAACCACACCCGCTTTTTTTTAAGTATATAAAATATACCATTCTTGGTTAGCACTCGTTTGGTTCAGATAAACATTTCCTAGAGTCGCAATAATTTAAAGTTTCCGTCAATCATGGCAGCGTTGACTGATCTTCATTACATTAGAGATGCTAATTTCTTAGTCAAATTTTCTTCGGAATCAAATGCAATTTCGTTTCTGTAAAAATATGGCCTTATCCCGAAAGCAGAAGACGTCAAGCACATGAAGTGCATGAATGACATTGAGGAAGGTAGAATTTGTGGATCAACCTTACAAATTAATCATAGTAATGAATATAAGTTAGGATTTGGCTTTAGATGCAGTGAGAAACGCAGTAAAAAGATCTGTAAATACTCCGAATGTATCAAAGGCAAAAGGTGCAAATTCTGTTGCAGGAAAAGATACAGTTCACTACACAACACGTTTTTTGAAAGTGTAAAACTTATATTTGGTCAAATCTTGACTTTCATATTCCTTTGGGTTCAAACCCCGATGTTCAGACGAATAAAAATTAGTCAAGAAAGCCGTATCAGTCCTAAATCTATTACATAATGGACATCCAATCTCCGAGAAGAGTATAGATTTGTAAATTAAAAAGAGAAACTGACAGGATCTATCGAAACTGATGAATGCCACCTGTTTACACGGAAGAATAATAAAGGCCGAATTTTGAAAGGACAAGCGTTATGGGCAGTCGGAGGAGTTGAAAGACTCTGGAAAATGCTTTATCAAATTAACTAGATCCCGAGATTCTAAAACTCTCGAGCAAATAATTCGAGAAAACGTTGAAGAAGGTTCAACTGTGTACACAGATCACTGGCGCGGATATAACAACATAAACCAAAACTGCAACTTGAAAGACCACTATAAAATCAATCATAAAGAAGCATTCGTGGACGTAATGTTCAAAATTGAAAGAGGAAAATCCACAACTATTATTGGTACGACAAATACCACCGAGCGAATGTGGAGAGAGTTTCGTCGGCACATGAAATGCGTGCGTGAGTATGTAAACAAGAAAGGTGAATACATCAAATTTGCTCCTTCTTATGCAGATCAATAAGTGTATTTCAGAAATAATATAAAACCATTATCGTTCATGTGAAGTGGCTACGAGTATCCTGATATGGAAGCCCACTTTCGAAAAATATTCGCTGACATCCGATCTGCATATCCTGGATTATTAGGACCTAAAATGTCGACAAAACCTGCAGATGCAACACTTCAGGAAATTGATTGCACAGTAGTCGAAATCCCACGCCAACTGGATGACAGTGATCTGGAAACGGAGGATATGTTAGAAGATCATGACTTAACTGTACAAGAGGATAATGAAGAAGAGCAGCTACCTCCACCTCCTACAACTAATGTTCCTCCACCACCACAATCAGATGGGGAACCCGAAATGTTCGGAGGACTGACAAAACGTGAAATTCTCAACTACTCAAACGATGTCTTGGAACACATTCGAAGAAATAGAACAACAGTTGAGTTTATGAATGGACTTATGCCTTCCTTGCGATTGATAGACCAGGTTTTGGAACACCTGCGCGACAGGCAACAAATACAAGCTGCCAAACGCCCACTCACAATTACCGTCATAAAGATTTGGATTTTCTCTTCCCATCGTTTTCAATCGTTGAAACATCAATTAATGGAAACTGTCTGTTTAATGCCATAAACATTGCTTTGTTTGGGAATGAAGATTATACCTATTTCTTTAGGCTTCTTACAATTAAAAAAATGTGGGAGCAGAGGAATGAAATCTATGCAATAATCCACCTGTTTGAAGATAATGATGAACAATTACTAATTCTAATTTGGAATACCTCTGAAAAGTGCAGAGCAGAAAACATTTTCTTCATTAGCCAAGATGGTTGGGGAAGAGCCACCCATTCTCAAATGATTGTCAAAGCATTTGATCGTTCTGTCTGGGTCTTCCAACTGTATCCAAGTCTTGTACAAGAAATCCACAATGCGAAACAAGTGTCCGAACAGATTTCACACTTCAGGCCAATTCCGCATCATCCAGCAAGAAAATTACACGAACCAATCAGACTGCTATTAAGAAATAATCATTACGAATATATTCTGAAAAGCCAAGTCGAGCCAGCTCTGTAGAACTTAATTACAGAATGTACATACATATTACATCATCGAATTTAGAAATGGGTATATAAATCATGTGATAATCAAAGTGATTAGATAAAAAATAATAAAAAAACCAAAAAAGATTAAAAAAGAAAAGGTAAAAAAATGTGTAAGGGAGAGAGAGAGAGAGTGAGGGTGTGAGTGGATGCTTCTAGTTTGCACCACGTCCTCGTCATTAGAAGCGGAAGCAGCTACATTCAGTATAACTGGCTAAGTGTGCAAAAGGCGTGCTTGAAAAAAAAATCAATACTATTACTTTTACTCCCTTCTTGTGGAGCACCTCAGTCTTTGCGGCGCCAAGGTATACATTTTCCCTTAGTTTGGTTGCACTAATTTTCAAATTGTCCTGGTAACTAAGGGAATATGTACCTTCATTTGTACCTTGTGTTAATTTAATAGCTTCCTTGAAACATGTGATGCGAAACTATCAAATTATTTTACCTTTGTCCCGTTTATTCATGAAAACAAAAACAAAAATCTACAGATTATTAGTTTCTTGTTGACAAATTTCACAAAACGTAGAAATTAGAATTATTGAAGTAGAATTTATGAATATGAATGATATATTAAGTAAAGTGTTATCCAACTAATTGAAAATGACATCGATATTAGGAAGCACACAGTGTGCTCCCTCCCCTTGATTTCTCAATTTCAACGGATAAATTACCCATGTTCCTCCGGTGCAATTTCCAATATTTTTGTATCGTCGTGTTTTTTCTCGTCACATGTTACAAGTATCAAGTGAAAAAAGTTGGGGCCCGGTGTGCTCCCTCCCCTTGATTTCTCAACTTCAACTGATAAATTACCCAAATTACCCATGTTCCCCCGGTGCAATTTCCAATATTTTGGTACCGTCGTATTTGTCTAGTCACATACTAAAAGAATCAAGCGGAAAAATAATGGGGCCCGGTTGGCTTCCATTAAACCGTTAAATGTGCTTTTTCGAAACTTTTACTCAGCGCAGAATGAATATATATTGATAGGTAATTTGTTTTGTCAGTTCCGTTACCACTATTACGTACGGGAAATAATTAGACAATTTATAAAATATTTGGGTAGATGCATGTATCTAATGAGAAACTATGTGTTGCAGAACTGTGCCATGAATAGAGCCTCACTTTTATAATCTCTGTGTTTACATCGTGGTTCCACATTTGAGTACAATTGGACTTCAAAATATACTTTTTTAAAGAAACAGTCCTTCATACAAAATATAATGTACAACCTATTTAATGTTTACTACTATCGCATCCATTAGTAACTTACTTTTGTTATCGCAAATTGACAGACCACTGTTTCTTAAGTGAGAGTAATATCTTTACATTTAAATTTACGTACAAACGGTTGAGAAGTAAGAATTGCTATTTTTGTTCCTTTTGGTTTGTTTACTAGATGATTCTATTTTCCCTTCTTATAATAACTTTAATACTGACTCTAATCACGGCAAGCCATTAGCAAAAAGGGAGTTTGAACACACAATTCCACTGTTCGGGGCTATAAAAATGTAATGTCCAGAATCGTTTGATAGCCTTCTCTTTTGGTTCTGAACGACGTTATAGAAATTTTTCAAGATACGTCTTACCATTCCTCACGGTAACATCTTCATTTCCAAAGATGACTACACTGCTACGAGCTCCAACAAAATTTCCTGCATGTCTGTCTGGTTCATACTTTGATGGATACTAAATTAGCGTTTCCGCTGCTTCAGTGTCTTAGACAGGTGCAAGGAGTAAATTAACTTACAGCGAAGATATTTACCGTAGCTTACATTGATTGGGTCACGAATCCCGGTACATTACTCTAGCTTACGAAAATTATCAAAACTCAATAAACTATATTGGGTTTTATTTACAAATAACAGTTGAATATATTTATACAAGCTTCCGCGCCTATCTTTCCCTGGGGGTCCGCGAATATTAATTCTGGGAAATTTGTGTTTTCTTTGTCGCTCTCACTTTAAATTTCTTGACGCTTGTCACAACTGAGAAACTATGGGTTGATGATCTAGATCAAAACTACAATTGCTTTTCGAGGTAAACTGGGAGATTACCGTTACGATGCCCAGTGCCATATGTTTATTAATTTCTCCTCGGAGTAATATAATTAACAAAATACTTATCATCAGTGTTCGATTTGTTATAAATTACGAAGGAGGAATACTAAACTAGTGGTTGATAAGTTTTAAGATACTACCTGTATGGGTAGAAATACAAGGATTTTATTACTGGTAGGGATGATATTAGGAATCAACATGCGGGGATGAAATCCTCATGCACCACGGGAAATCTCCGGCATTCCCCCCAACAAATAGAACACTGGTTATCGTTTCATGTCTCGACTTTCCCTCTTTTTCTTATACTAAGATTACAACGACAAAAGGTTGACTAGCAGTCTTTCTTGCACATATCCATGTCTAATTCATCCTTAGTGCGAATCTAACGTTAATAAAGATCTCATGGTACAGAGTGATTCATTTCTTGGGCTTAACACATCCCTTCCTTAATTACCTCCCATTTCCCAGGGCTTGGTATACGCTTAGAACAACAACTAGACTGGAACGTAACCTTCTCCAAGTCTTCTTGGGCCGTTCATAGGGTTGGCCGCATTTGTACACATGACTAAAATATTAATAACGCGAGCGTGTCTCTCACCTGGACTCAAACCTGATTGTCTCAGCACAAAATTACTTTTACTGTTCTAATATACGCCAAAGTTGCTACTCTCGATAATTTTTGTATGTCTTGGATTGACTTACAGGAAAATTCGAAGTACACGAGTAATAATATTTACCGAGGGTGTCGTTGTTGGTTCGTGGACCGACAATCTCTTTAATCAGAGGAGAATTTCGTCCCAACTGACTCAGTGTCCATACTATGAGAAACACTTGTTGTATGACCATAGATTTCAATTTATTCATTTCATTATTTTCTTAAAATTTTGTGTAACATTGTATTTAGTTTGCAAGACATTTGGTTTATATTGAATTTTTTCTAGGATTTGTTTCTCGACGTCTATAATGTAATGGATCCTGATCAAACGCTAAAATTAGTTCAAACTCCAAGGTAACAATTAATATGTCAAAACAGAGCAACGTGACAATGAGAGCATTTCTATTCACGTGTATAATTCCCTACGAAAAGAACTCTTTCCATCAAACCACGATTTAACCTTCGTTCACAAGAACTAAGGATTGTCACATGTGTACCTTCTATTTCTCAAAAACCACGCGACAACCTGGAAACTTATTTCAGTGATGTGAACAGTAACAGAAGAACCTTTCCAAGAAATGATATAAGAATTGTAAACAGCTTCACCTTGAACAGTGCACTTTTCCCACATGAAATTCTCAGTTCTTCCTTCAATTAGAAAATAGACTAATATAAACTTTATATACTTAGAAACTTTATTTTATATGGACCAGTCTAGTAACTTTTGACTGGCTCGTCACGCACCTCTCTTAGAGGTTGCCGAGAACTGTAATAGCATAATTTATGGTATAACTATTAAATATATTGTGGGTTCTCTTGTGCATATCGAAGGATCGATCTGTACCCAATTTTTCGCGGTTGCTTATTAAGCGAAGTTAAATAAATAATAAATCACAGCCATATTCAATCCACTACTGGATGAGGCCTCTCCCCGAAGGGAGGAGTTGGTCTACTACTCCCACGCTGACCAGACGGGTTGGGAGAGGAGAGTCGAAGCTCTCACTGTGATCGCCACTGTCTTGTATTCAAAGTAGCTTCCGAATTGTCCTCACGATACTGGGTCAACACCTAAATTTTTTAGCCCCCACCGGGAATTGAACCCCGGACCGTTCGCACTGAAGTCGAGCGTTTATATATATATATATATATATATATATATATATATATATGTGTGTGTGTGTGTGTGTGTGTGCTTCAATAGATTTCTGACCCCCCTCCCTAGGAAAAGCTGAAATGATACACCTGTGTAGAGTCCTTCCTCTGCCAATGGCTCTACAGTTTTTGCCAAAAATTTACGCGGTCTTTGTGAGGGCCAAATTATTCGGCTTACGTGTGGGGAGAACGAACGTTTCTTGTCTAAGACTTCTATCTCGTGCGTAGTTAAATTCTTTTCTGTCAAGTTATGAGGGATTCATGTATCTGGATTTTCTTGGTTGTGGATCAGCTTCTTTCTTTATCTATGCAACTTGTGGGAGTTATGGTTAGAAAAATAATTCATTATCAGGTTTTGTTTGGGTGAAATGCAGTTTCACTTTTCTGAATATTTAGTTAATCTACCGGTATTTTTATGTTGAAAGTTGTCCTGTGTTTTATTAAAATTTCCACTTATATGATGTAATTCCTGGACGTCTGGCTGGCGATGTTTGCTTGTTATCTCAGCTTTTAGGTGTAGGCGTCTCATTTTTTAGTTTTGTTGGTTGTTTGTAGCTTTGTCTTCAGGAAGTCGAGCACGAAATCCAATTGGCGAATCGGAACACTTTCTTTGTGGCCTCTGAAATAAACCGGGCCTTGCATTCTACCAAAGTTAATTCTCACTTTTCTTCCAACTTCGATACTAGCGATCTGTAATGTTGATACTTAGTTCAACTCTTCGCAAAATAGCTGTTATGTTATCTTCGAAACTGACTGGTGCTTTGGTGACCCGAGCCAAATTAGATTAAAATCAGGTTTCTGGAGCCTTCTTAAGGATCTACCATCTCGTATCCCTTTTCTAATTTCTAACTCGTATTGCAGGGTAGGAAGTATTTTGTACAGCTGCTGGCGCAGTGTTCTGAAGCATTCTTTCTGGGCACCTCTCAACTTTTATTTTTGCCTAGAGGCACCAGCTTTATCCTTTCTGGCTTGCTGCAGACTTACCGGTAGGGTCAACATTGCTATTTCGCTTCTCTCTTCATCGTTTTCTTGTTGTCCAACCTCCATGTGCTATACATCGTCCAAGGTGTTGTTCAGATCTGGCAGGTTCCGAAGATTTCTGTTTTAAGTGTGCCCATATTCTACTAAAACTTCAGCTTTTATCAAGATCGTTGTATAATCGAGGTTTGGTTTAGTACTTCCAACGGAAGGGTCACTCAGATCACTCCGAAACTCTACTTCAAATTTCGTACACAGGTAGGTCAGCCCCAAAGAGATTACCACACAAAATAATAGCTGCCATTTTGAAGTGAACACCTTTGAATAAAAGAGTAAAGTTTGGACGCGGTCTCTAATACAATGCTTGTAAAAGTTCCAGAACTGCTTAATATTTCGGTTAGTATGCGTTTTTTGAAAACTTGAAAGCGACAAATGTTGCAGAGTTATCGGATTGGCTAGCCCATTAAAATGTGTGGGACCCAATTTTGAATTTTTAAATTGGAATCCCCATCTTTTATTGCAGATTCTGTATCTATGGAAAAAACTCAATCAGAATGCTAAAACTTTAGAATGTGAATCCTACAGGTCAGGAAAGTAGATTATTAGTGAGAAGTGTTAAAGGTTCCGGAACGGCTAAATATTTCGGTTGCAATGCCTATTTGTTAATTTCAAAAAGACACAGGTTTCAGAAAATCGACAGAGCTATCGGATGGGCTAGCATATCAAAATATGTGGGGCCCAAATTTGATTTTCTAAATGAGAATCCCCAGTTTTATTGCAGACATTGTATTTACGGATAAAATAAATAAGAATATGTCCTGTTCATAACTGTAGGATATAAGTTATGGGATCTACAGGGCCGGACGGCAGATTATTGGTGATAAGAGCTAAAAGTTACGGAAACGCTACGTATGTCAGTTAGAATGCGTTTTTTCTGCATGGAAGTTAATTTATGAAATACGTCTATTTCAAAATAGTAGAATGTAGGTTTATCTATCTACTAGTTTTATTCACATTTCATAATTCCTTATCCACTATTTATATAAAATACTCTGCGATAGTCATTTGCTCCGTTTGACAATACTAACTTATTCTAAATATTTTAGAAGCAATAAAGTAAGCAATTTTTATGATTGATTTTGTACCTAATCGTACAAGTTTCCATATACGCCAATACAGTGCTCGAATTTGAATTTTGAATTCGAATTTATTTTAAGGCATTTATGCAACTATGGCTGAGGCTGTATGGATGATCATGAGATGAGTTGGTTGATTGAAGAAAGTGGGAGGAACTGGAAGCACCCCGAGAAAACCCACGCACACTCTGTTCGTCCACCACAAAGTCCACATGGCAGGAATCCGACGAACCCTAGCACCAGAGGTGAGCGCTGTACCAACTGAGCCACCGTGACCCCCCTAGAATGTTAGATTTACCGGTGAGAATGCCAAGGAATTTCCCTGGTGCATTAGAATTTGATCCCGGGTTATTGATTTTGAGTATCACCCCAATCAGGAATAAAATCTATCTATTTTCACCAAAAAGGTAGTATGTTGAAACTTGTAGGCATCCACTAGTTTTAGGATTTTCCTTCGTAATTTATAACAAATCGGACACTGGGTCACTACTGTGGAACAACAGGAAAGGAGTAAACGGATGGTGCTGCCACCATAGGAAAAGTTTTACAGTGATTAACAACCTTTACATGAGTGATAATAAAGAGAACAAGTTCGAGCATGTTGCTCCATTTTCGATAGATTCTACGAAATTACAAGAAAATAAGAGAAGTGGCTAATATTTTGATAGACCTTTGACTTTCTGAAACTTAGCAAGCACTATATAAGAGACCGCGTCCAAACTTTACCTTTTATTCAATGGCAGCTAATTTTATGTGTGGTAATCTCTTTGTGGCTTACCTACCTGTGTATGAAATTTGAAGTAGGGTTTCGGGGTGATCTGAGTGACCCTTCCCTTGTTAGAAGTACACGTATATGAGACAACCGTTTGCAGTATTAGCACTGGTATGAAGAATTCCACATGTTCTAAAAGGATTCAGGATAACTGCACCTTTAGTTTGATAGCGCAAGGAACGTAGGGTCACCACTGTTACCAATATCTGTGCCCTTCAGCCAGGGCTTCTAGCAATATTATCTCTTGCAGTCTACGTGATTGAATTGACCTTAAATGTTAGTCAGTGATGAGCCTTTTGAGATAAGTCGTAGCGCGTCTGACTACTAATGGAACGGCTCGGGTTCAAATACTGACCAGAAGAATGGAGATTTTTCTCGTAGTGTTCCCATCCCTGGCGCTCCGAGGTGTACTCACCCTCTTATTAAATTGAGTACCAGGTCGAGCGTAGGACTGACCACCCCACCTCACTTCTTACCGTAAGTCTAGAAAATGTGAAGCGCCGCATTCCCCATGCACCGTTCATAGCGCGTTCATCTAGCACAGGGGATAGCATTACCCTTTTTCTGTAAATTATAATAGGAATTTGTTTATATGTAAATTTTATTTCTTGAAAGTAATTCATGTATTACGGCTCACTACTAGTTTCCTTAAAGTATTGATACTTCTGCTGTAAGCAATTGTCCATAATTTTCAGTGATCAATGTAAATGCATATTATTGTTATAAAAATAATTTTTTTGATTCACCGTAATTTTTCATAGAAACATAATTATTATTCTCAATTTTAGTTATTCTAGTACAATGAAAATATGTAACATTGCTAAGTTCCTGCTTGCCAAAAATATTTTGTAAAAATCTCATAATATTTAACTTCTTAATAACATGAACAGAAATTAATATCGATTTTTCTTACATCCCCCACGACAATATCCGTTTCCTCCAAAACGTAAAATTCTGGGGAAAAGTCTGCCCCGAACCAGCCTCTAAATACGTCACTAGTCATCTTGGTAAATTGCAATTGCAAACAGCTATTTATTTTCTATCTACGATCTTCGTATAAGACGCAGATTTTCTCAGAAAAATGTTATTGTCACATTATCAATTTTTTCGAGCTATATTTTATGTAATTCAAATACTTCGATTAGAAATTTCGACCAAAGAAGTGTTCACCCACTCGCAACTGACACACTGAATTGGACAATGAATGTGTGCAGCATAAATCGCAAAGATCTAAAAATTCTTTCATCGATTTCCTATCTCGTGTGG